>JASCZW010006701.1:0-85382 GCA_034211315.2 Aedes japonicus
AATATATGGTGTTCTAACATCATTCGCGCTTCTAGTAATATCCCAAGTAACCATGAAGCTCTATATAGATACATCAATTTTGCATTATATTACGATATAAGTTTATTGTATAAAGCAGTGTAATCTTATATGCGTCCATAAAGCAGAACTAAAGTCGAAAAGGGCCCCACTCCTGTCAAATTAAAGCTAGCGCACATGCTTTATTGAAGCCCGAAAACAAGTATATTTAGGGCATAGTTACTTTTTCAGCAGTTGAATTACTGCTTCTACTGAAATGTTTTATTGCATTTTAAAAAGCATATATAGAGCTTGGAAAATTTTGGAGAAAAAAACATCAAAAATGTATTCCTTCCTATTTGAAATTCATTTCTCCTCTATTACGACGTTTTATTTCTATCATTTAATGGCATATATTTTCGCGAAACATTGATGATGAGATATATTTTATATAAGCTCCAATGTGTTTCCTACATCGGGATTCGAACCGAGGCTTCTCACGAATGATCGATGAATGCCGGTTGCGTTAACGCTCTTAGCCAAGAGAGCAATGGAATTATGGAAGACAACTGCATAATATTAAGGAAGCATACCCTAAGCACACCCTCTTTGTCGTTCTACAAAAACATGTTTCATGCAGCTATTTTTAGATTTTTCATGTTCAACACATCGTTGAGACTGTGATACCCGAACCTTTGTTCATCCTCAACCCCAGACGAGTTTCAAATGAAATCATGCCCCCCGCCGTTCATCACACAACAAGCCACCATTTTGATACCCGGTGCAGCTTGAAACTGGATCATAAAAGAAAATGGTATGAGAATGAAGATTCCTCTTTAAAAAATAACAGCTCAGTCCTATGCATTTCAACAACCAGAAAAACCCGCGGCTCCCCATAATGCAGCCATATTTTTTGCTGAAATTTTAGGAATCAAACTTTCTGCTGTGAAGTCCAAGGTTAAGAAGAATGAAGATGACGTTTCTGGATCTGACAGGCTGCTTAGCTCGATCATATGTTTCTCATTTCCAAAGTCAAATTGGAAAATGTCATCCAGATGATACTGCACCAATGCTACTTTTTAGCTAGCAATGAAGCATTTATTGAGATAATGCAATAATGCATCATTTAATGCGTATTTAACGTTAAGTTGTTTGAAGAAATATAGTAATGCATCGTAACATTTTTAATGCTAGGTAATGCTACATAGCATTGGAGTTGTTGAATAAATGTGATATGGCATGACTGTTGCTGATAGTCGGTCGAATTAGTGTTATGATATAATGCTTGTGGTTACTTGGGATATCTATGAATATCACTTCCTCTTTCAATTCGATTATACAAATATCGAGGCAGCAAACCATTTATTACTTTAAAAATGAACACCATTGTCAAACACACAACTCTTTGCTTCACCGATAGCCACTGTAGGGCATCTAACAAAAAAGTGGAGGAAGTGAACCTGTTACATCTCAAGATCAAACGCATTATCTTATTTTGCAAACGCTGTAATCTCGATATTTGTGTTTGATTAGCTAAAAACAAAATGGAAGGGCAAAATTCAATGTGAGGAGAGTTGATAGATTTGTCCAATAGTATTTTACCAGCAATATTTAAATCGTTTTTCAATCGTTTTCAAGAATACCGTACTTCTTGGCTATTTTCTTGATGGCATCGACAATGTGAGAGTCAAATTTTAATCTATCATCAATAATCACGCCAAGATATTTAATCTCACGAACGCGATCAATTGTCTCATCATCAATTTTAACAGAGACGTCTTCGATAACTAGATTCCGCGAAATTACCATGAATTTACTTTTACTTATGTTTAATTTCAATTGTTTGTACTTTAACCATAAGAACATAAATCTGCATTCAAGGCTTTTAGCTGCAATGAACAACACGGTATCATCAGCAAAAGATTAATATCACAAAATCGTAAGACTCGTCACATGTCATTAATATATAGAATGAATAAAATGGGCTCTAATACACTCCTTGTGGTACGCCAAGGCTGTTCTCCACAGGGCTCGAAACAGAATTATTAAAAGCTGTCCGTTGAGTTCTGTCAGACAAATAGCTTTCGAACCATATGCATGCAGAACCTGAAAATCCAAAGCGCTTTATTGATTCTAACAACAAGGGCCGAGAAATCGTTTCAAAAGCGCGTTTCAGATCCAAAAAAACAGCAACAATCGTATCTTTACGCGCTACATTTTCTTTCCATTTTGCTAAAACTAAATTTAACGCTGTTCCACAAGAATGACCTTCGCGATATCCCGATTGTTCCGGCGCAATCAAATTATTACTATTTAAATACGTTAACAGCTGGCCTTTTACAACAAGTTCCAAAAATTTTTCTAAAGTGTGCAACATGTTAATAGGACGAAACTCTTCGGCTTTAATCGTTCCAGTGACTTTTTGAATGGGAATAACTAAAGATTCTTTCCAAACTTGTGGCACGTGCCCAGTTTGCAGCGATTCATTAATTAGGTCCAGCAGGTTGTTTCCGATGACATTAAAGCAATCTTGTACTATTCTTGCATTTACGTTATATACTCCAGCCGTTTTGTTCAAAGAAAAGCAAATATATTTTAGATCCTCTAACGTTATTGGGTGAAAACTTTCAAAATTACAGTTAATATTAATCGGCTGTTTTATTTCGTCTGGCTTATCTACTATATCAATGGATTGACAAAATACTATCGACGAAATATTCATTAAATCTACAGGCAATGGTGTCCTCCGTGTCTTCTGACTATTCTAATGTGCCATTGAAGGTTATGGATCGCGGTTTGCAATTACTAGTTTTTAACAAGGATTTCAAAATGTTCCATAACTCTTTGCTGTTGTTTTGATGCAAATCAATTTTTCTCTGAATATATTCACAACGAGTTTGTTTAACGCATTGCAAATATTTGTTACGCGCGACTTTGTACCTATTCAAAAAGATATTTCTATTAGTTCTTAGCCATTTTTTGTACAGCTTGTCTCCTTTCGTTTAAGACGCAAAAGATCCAAATTGTACCAGCTGTTCGAGTTCTTTACTAAAACAAATTTATTTTCGACTAGTATTGTCAATTGTTATGTCACATGTTTTTTAATGACGTTCTGTTAAAAACTTAGCTTTATGATGTTCTGATCTAAAGAACCGGTATTTGTTTGAAAATCCACACTTCTTCCGACAAGTCTTGAAATAGCTTGTTCCGAATACTTTTTCCAACATTTCAATTTCACATAATCACTGTCACCACTACTATTATCTTCAACGTTAATAATAATGGTTTCATGATCGGTTATTTTCAAGTCAGAGTATATAATAGCACAAACAGAATCAAAATTACAGTACACATGGTCAATCAAAGTTTTACTATGTCTGGAAATACGCGTATATTAATTAACCAATTGTTTTAAATTAACGAAATCCGCCAACCGTTTCAAAAGCTTCGAATTATTAATGTCACAATAATTTATATTAAAATCACCAGCAAGCACGTTCAGTTTACTAGAATCTACAAAAATCTCATACCAGTTTTCCAAAATTTCAATAAAACGCTGGTCACTAGAACTGGGAGAATAATACAATACGTCGAAAACCAAAGAAAAAGTCGACGAAGAGAATCTCTCAATGTTACTTAGGACCTAATGCATAGTTCAGCTTGAGTTGAGATAAAAATAAATAATTTTGTGCTAGAAGAAACGCCCGTTATCGATTTAGATAAGAGAAAAACCATCGTTTTTTTTAAATCAAACCTCTTATTGCTATTCATTATAGATTCCCTCCGTGCAATAACTCTGGTCGACAAAGCCTGTGCGTGAGGTTAGCCCGAGATAGAAACCCAGTTTTTGTTGTTGCACCATTATCTGTCAAAATTCGAATTCAATCTGTAGTACCCCATCAAAATGTTCGCAAGCGATCAGTTGAATCTGGTATCATTTTACTGCAAAGTGGCAAATATCAAGTAACCAGAACGATTAACATATATCGTACATACTAATGGAAATACATACCATTATTTTGGAGCAATGGATGTGTCGCATCTGCCTGGTAAAAGGCACCTACAACATCTTTGACGATCGTCTGATCTATCAACAAGGTCAATCGCCCGCAGTCGGCAGCAACTGTAGCAATTCCATCTCAATTATCGAAGCACTCAACTACTTCGGCGAGTTCAAGGTAAGGCAAAAATTCCTTTTGTGGTTTGCTTATTCTGTGCGTATTTTGCCGCTTATTTTGATTTTCATGTCCAGATTATTAAACCAATAACCATCGATGAACCGATTATGCTCTGCGAAAGTTGCCACGCTGAACTGGCAAGATGTGTTGCATTTCGGCAAAACTGCACGATTCAGAAGTTTTATTGCATAAAGACTATCATACAGATGATGAAGTTGAAGAAGGTAAAACGGGACTAACGATGCAAATGGTGGACATTGAACCTTTCCTGGAGGAAGACGAATTAGATACTTCGACGTTGGCTCCAGAGCCTCCCAAACAGACGAAAATTCACCATGCAAAGCCTCGATTTCAACTGACCAACCAGGTAAGTAATATGCTTAGACATGTTGCTACGACGAGTAGTGCTAGTAGCAGCTGTAATACCAACAACCCGCCAGTTTTGTTTCGGGAGAAACGAAAGGAAACCGATGATCTATCCGCATCAGCAACACCAAAGAAAATCCACCGAGGAGACTCGCAGGACAATAATCTTGAAAAGACTTTACTAGTACCTAATTATATTTTAACCCACGAGCTGGGTAATCGGCAGGATAAGAATGACCTGCTAGTAAATAGAGCGACCGTATCATCGGAAGCTGAAAGTTCCCCAAGCGAAAACGATCTCGATCGGTCGGACACTGACGAAATATTTTACTGCAAGCACTGCCCGAAGGCTTTCTCCACACGATACCACCTGGCCACACACAGCAAAAATGTTCATCTCTGTCAGCATTGCCTAAAGTATTTCGCTACCATTCTTGCCAGGAATAAGCACGTTCGAGAGGACCACAAATCGTTCCGGTGTTCACTTTGTACCTTTCAGTCAAGGTATGCGACCAATCTTAGAGCACATTTGAGGAAAATGCATTCCGTGGCACTGCCAGCTCACGTTTCCATCTTGCAGCCGCTGGACGTTGCAGGAAATAAATAACGAAAGGTGCATTTGAATCGACTTGCTTTTTTTGGGTGATGACAGTCCTAGTTAGATTAAATTTGAAGGTGAATTAATTCGAAATATCTTGCTAATATTTTTCAATATTATATTGGTAGTTGAATAGTTACCAAACGAGTCGAATTTGTCGTGCTCCGAATCCGAATAGCAAAAAGCTCATAATCACAGTAAGAAGTAATATTTCTCGAAGTGTATAGCATCAACTCGGCCACCTAGGATACTTTTCTAAGTACGGTGTCTCTCTTAGCTTACTTTAATGCTAAACTTGGTCCTCGAAGGTCCTCGAAGAATAAGCACATCTGTATTTTCGGCTGTCGTGCAAGCTACATATCCCATACATAGTTGACAAGGTTTCCAACGAGGCTCACTTCGCTTTCGTCTCTTATCACAAAAAAAAAACCTCCGGGATCACGGTGAAGCGTCTACTTCGGGGGCGGCTGTGCGAATGCACATCTCTTCAGATATCAGCTCTAGGTGGCTTCGATCGCAAGCACCCTTCTTTTGATGTAGAAGGAAATGTTCGCTCATCACCATGAGGCACCAAGAGTGCACATTAATGTTTTTGCTAGAATGAAAGATATGAAAAGAAAATGTTGAATGTTCCGTCAGTGTACTGCAGGTTGGAAATCGAACAGTGGTACTCGAACCATGGACGTCATGTTTTGCCTAACATCCCACTGCGGGGTAGGTCGAGGCACGGACCGGATAAGTCCGCCACCTCAACACCCTTCTGTTTGAAGCAGTTATGTGTACCCACAGAGACGTGTACCAATTTGCAGTAGCTGCTACTAGTTGCCATCCTCCTTCTTTGAGCCATTCAGTTTCCACCCTCGACATATCCGGTGAATCTACCCTACGCCGACGAAGAGTTTCCCGACAGTGGAGATTCTTCCGATACCGGACCACGGTAAGCAATTCAGCTCCTATCTACGCTACAAAAGACTCGAGAAAATCCCGACAGTGGATCCACCGTACGCCGATTGAGGTTTCCGCGCCAGTAGAATTTCGCCCAATATCGAACCACGGTGAGCCATTTCGCTTCCATCTCCGCTGCAGGTGTCTCGAGCAATCACCGGCGACTTTTTTGACTTACACCACCCACGGAGAGCTCCCCGACGGTGGAACATCCGTGACCGTTTATCCGCTGTTTCATTCAACTATTCGTTATATCTTCACGCCATTTCACTGCAGAATCGACATAATTTGCGTAATGGCTCCGTTAATTGCGTTCCACGTTTTTTTCACCGCGACATATTCTGTGGACGACGTTGTATTGGCTGATGTCTATTAGCCGAACCGCGGGCAGTAAAAAACCACGAGGGGACACCTTGTGTCCAATATTGCCATCCATCTGAAAGGAACTGCGACAAGTGAACGTTAACCTCGTTATGTTTACTGTTTATCCAGGACCGGTAACAGCCTGTGCATCTTCCTGTTGTTTCTCCTGCTTCCACTACGCCATCGACACCACTCGTACGAACTTGCGAGCTCCTCTGATTTCCTTCCGCTTGTAGCACTAGTTGTCCTCCGCTACGGTATGATCATGTAGCGTTCACGCTCGCATGGCAGTGCGACGATATTTCCTGTTCAGCTTCGCTCGGTCCTGCTTCGTTTCCAGCGCTGAAACCCAAGATGGAGGACCATACCGCAGTTTTGATGAGGATACACAAGCCAGAGAAGGTGTCAATTGCTTCTGCTTGATCCATTATTATTCAGCATGATTCAAGCACTACATTGATAGCTTTAGCCACCTTCTCACAAGCATCGTCGATGTGGCTGTTGAAGCTCAGCTAGTCATCGATCATCACTCCCAGTTACTACGTGGCTTTGGCATGTCCTCTGACGATGATTCTTTCATATATTCGTTCTATATTTGCTGTCCAATAGTGATTCCGTTTGTGGTGTGCTTTTTCAATCGTGCCGATCGCTTCGGTCGCCAACATTTCAACATATTCCAGTGTCTCATCTGAAACTGTCAGGACGACGTCGTCCGCAAAGCTAACGATCTCGACTACAATCCGCGGCTTTAGCGTCAACTCGTCGTTGTACATCCCGTTTCAGAGCGTCGGGCCGAGGATGGAACCTTCTGGGACTTCCGCCGTGATCCTAATAGACCTCAGCCCCATTTCTATCTAGTAAGCCAGAATCTGTTCCTCAGTTCTCAGCTAGCACTATTGAAGACATTTTTGAAATCTATGGTTATCACAGCACAGTAAACGATTTCCTCTCCGCTTCGTTTTGTGCATTTTCGCATTCTCGATGACATTCTCGACAACGAACCCCGAACTGATTCGATGACAAACTTTGCTCACTCTTCTTACACTTCATAAGCTTTTTGAAGATGACCTTCTCTCTATGCGATGCTCGGTCTCTTGGCGGCTTTCCTTGCTTCGTTAGCAGCACTAGCTTTTGAATTTTCCACCGGTCTGTGAAACATTCCTACTCCAGACATCTCTGCAACACACTTCCAAAAGTCAGGAAATGACTGTAACGCAAGAGTTCTTGAAGCTTTATCAACAACATATGAAATATGATGCGAATACGTCAGTTTAGAATTCAGCTGAATACCTAGGTCTATAACGCACTGCGTTCGTTCGATGGTCGTGCCGCGAAGATTGTAGTTGTTTCTGAAAAGGTTATGACTGAGCACTTAGTCGGGTTGACCATCAATCAATTTAGCGTACACCAATCAGTAAAAGCGTCCATCTGTTTTTGGAGGAAACGGCAGTTGGCTGTTGAGTAGATACGCAGAAAAATTTTCAGGTGGTCTTCTGATACGAAGATGTACGTCTTTGAAGTAAAAAAGAAATATCAACGGTCCCAAGTGGCTGCCCTGCGGTATTCCGGACGTGACGCAACAACTTATTGATCGAATTTCGCCTAAATCAACTGTCGGTTGACGCCCTGTACGATATGAAGTTTGGCAATCGCAATATCGTGGTTCAACTTGTCGAAAGCTGCTGTTAAATCTGTGTAGATCCCGTCCGCTTGGCATCGAGCAATCATACAATCAGTGTATGATTCGGGGCGTTCCACAACAACAAACCTACTGTGCCTATCTGCGTTAGGCACAGTAGGTTTGTTGTTGTGGAACGCCCCGTTGAAAACCCGTGCTGATCGGCATTCAAAAACTGCTTACACTGTGTAAAAAGAGAGTTCCTTACGACCAGTTCAAATAGCTTCGATACGGCGCTTAACGATGTGATTTCCCTGATGTTAGTCACGTCCCGCTTGCTTCCTTTTTTAAATACCGGAAAGATGTCTGCCGTTTTCCAACAACAAGGAAACATGCCGCTAAAAGGAACAGGTGGAATATCTGATGAAGTGGATCCAAAAGATAGGCCATAGTCTGTTTAATAAAAACGGATGGAACACCATCAGGTCCGGGATTGAACGATGTTTTAAGAAGTGTTGAGTGAGTGTTTGATTTGGCAAGGGAACATTTCTCGCGGCAGCGTTAATGGATTGAACAGGAAGTCGCTCGTCTTCAAACACACTAGCAAATTTTGCCGATAACAGATCGCACATTTCCTGATCAGTGCCAGCGGTTTCGCTATTAAAGACCATGGATGATGGTGAGCCTACTTCCTTGCGTTGTTGATTAACATAGTTCCAAAATGATTTCGGGTGTGATTTAAGTCGCCGTTGAACCACACTCAGATGGCGTGGAAAAAGCGAGTTGGACTTAGTCGTTTGTATTCGAAGTTGAGTCTGCTATAATGACGTTTAAGCGACAATGTGCGGTATTTCGTGAATCTTTTGAGAGCCACTCTTTTAGTTCGTCTAAGCGCACGAAGACCGTTAGTCATCCAAGGGACCCGAGATTCAGTCTGAACGATACTTTTGTCGACGTGCCTGTCAATGACATAAGTCAAGACGTGAGAAAAAGTTTGAGCGGCGATATTAGCGTCGGTTGGATCAAGAATGCTCTACCAATCTAAATTAGACAGCACCTCATCAATACAAAGATAATCAGCTCTACGGAAGTCATATGATACAGAAACAGGAGTGTTAACGAAGTCTCGAGCTACAAAATCTTCGACGGCAACTATAAGAGAAGGGTGGTGAGGAACATCCTTAACTAGGGTCACGGGGGCCGCAGAGATGACAGGAGCGGTATCCCGGCCACTGACAGTAGTGGTTTGAGGAACACACTAATCAACTCCCCTGTGACCCTCAAGGTTGACAACTTTGAAGAAAACGGGACTTTCGAATAGACACAGCTTATCCAAGCAATTGTTTCAATTGAATTGAAGTTTATTACATATGATATTGTTTCATTGTAATGTCACATAGAATATTTTTTTGCGTTTTTTTTTATTCTTTACCTCTTGCTTTCATATTTATCATAGTTTGAATTCAAACAACTTCAAAACATTTCCATTTTAGTGTTTTTTTTTGTAGTAGGTAGTACCATTGATTTTGAACGTGTAATTTGCGTACACCGATAGGTTCTTGATGGGTTTTACTGAAAGTTTCACAAAACTATGCTACGGTTTTTGTTTGTTTGTTTGTTTGCTAGCATTTACAATTTGCGTTCCTACAAGATAATGCGCAGTGACAACTGTTTAGTAGTCCAAAGGGTTTTATCTTTTTACTGTTTGCCTTGCAGATGTTGCATTTTGCTTAATAGTAGTACTTTAATAGCATTCTCATTATAGTTACATGTGTCTTCTTACTAGTCGTCGCTTGTTTCATTATTTTATTTTACAGTACAGCAACCATAATATCGTGAGACTTTTTTGTGGTTTTTGTTTTGCCTGGTTGGTAATGTTGCAATCGTTCGTCTACATTGGCTAGATATTAGTTTTTAAATCCTGTTCTATATATTTTCTGTGGACTTACGTGCTAATAGTTTCGAATAAAATAATCGCTTAACGTAAAGGTAGAAGGTTACTTTTATTACTTGTTTAATTTAACCAACTTATATGGTATAGTTATGAATCACAATCGAAAAAGAGAAATGAGCAAAGATCTCTTCAAAGTGTATCCTTTTTCAAGGGGCTTCCTTTTTCGCACTTAGTAAAAATGTTATTTCTGAGGAGGTAAGGGAAGAAAATAAAATACATTCAATAACACGAGAGTAAAACGTAAATAACTCCCCGAAAAGGTTTTCGACAGGGATACACACGGAAATAATAGTTGTACATTGTACCGAAATGAAAAAATAAAAATAAACAAAAATCCATTTAAACAAACATTAGAGTAAATAAACTACACAAAATTAATGGCGCTGTTGTCGCTTTCGACAAAATACACAACTGTCAACATTAGGATTTATTATACAGTTTGACAGCTATGCACACACATGTTTGCGCCATTTATAGCGACATTCACCCTCTATAGTTTATTATCCCTGTTAAATAAACGGGTAGTAATCAGATAATTAAGTCTTATCCAATAGATGTACATGTTACTATACTGTTCTTCTATTCCAGTTTTACACATATAACCCTTACATGACTACCGAAAAAAAATCATAATAACCACTTACGTTGTTTTGTGTTTCGGTTTTGCTGTTCTCTAGAGGGGAGAGTAAATCACTGTTAGTCATAGATTGGCCATGGGAGCCTCCTAAATTTAACACTCACAACTGCAGCACAACCATTCCTCGCGGTGTCCGCCGGGACTTCCTTGAGACCAGCCTTTCCGCGTTCATCAATACTTGATTTTTGTTTTGCATTGTTCTTATGTCTTACGTAACCCTAGCTTACGTTTCTTCAATCTCTACACATCCACACATACTTAATAAGTTAGTAACGGTAGTATTTAACGTTTTTTCGTGTGTTGATTCGCATTAGCCTTTGCCATTGTTGTTTTTCTTTTTTACTTCTTTAGTTTACAATTCTGGTTTGTTTTAGCTTAAGCAACCTACTTGCATTCTATCATTCGTTTAAGTTCGTTCAAATCTCTAAATTACTTCATGTCTTTAGAGGGTCAGCGGGAGGGAAGTATTTTACAATAATAAAAAGAAAAGGACAGACACATTTTCCTCGCGCGTGCATCTTTGTTGCACAGTTGTTTTTTTCCGAACAGTGTAGCGCTCAAAATCCATTTGAAAACATATTCGTTGGGATCTATTGCCTAGGGTGCTGGGAACATCTTCCAAGTGATCCTTTGATACAGTAAGTTGTATACAACAAGTTGGCTCTAGTTATTTCCCGGAGCAATTCTGAGATTCAAAGTGTGCTATTTACCAGACGGGCTTATTCTGCGAAGCGAGTGATTCAAAACGAATAGCTCTCATTTCCGAGGTAACAAGTGTCGTACCGAGTTAGGTGACTCTCCGGGAACTGTTACGAGAGGGCGAATCACAAAAAGGCCGAATTACAAAGGGATGATTAAACGTGGCAGAGTGACAATGACCGGTTTGAACGGACGCTCACTCAGATGCACTATTTAGCCCTGTCGTTTGAATTGAACTTTAAAAATATACCTATTTTTGCCATTGTTTCACACAAATTATTCAATTGCTTGCCAGAGAAGCTTTGTAAATTATTATTTTTAATAATCTGGAAGAATATTAAATGTGCTCGAAAAGTGATGACATCAACGACATTAATTTTGGGCAGTCCATACTTTGCACCAATAGAAATATTTGAAACAAACACTGAAAAAGAAATATGGGCACTTTTCATATTTTCTAAAGGAACTTTTTATATTTTTATATGAAATATGAAAGACGAAATGTTCTCTTTACAAATTTTCAGTAAAAAAGACATGTGTGCCAATGAAAACGCTAAAAATGCTCCGGAATTTACATCTTTTTAATTGCAACTTTTAATATATTGTCGACAACTTATTCGAAACGTCAATACTGATTTTGTAAACAAAGATTCAAACGTGAATATCTCGAAACGCGTTGCACCTCCACGCAAACTTACACCACCATCATTCTAGGCAGATTGTATCCTTGAAGGAAGCAACTTTCCAGCGGCAGTGTCTATTTTTATGCATCAACACCTGTCATCCTGTCATCATTCACATCAGAATGAGTTTTCGGTCGCGATTTTCACAAACATTTTGCCGTAATTGGCTTGACCAAAATAATGATAGTGCGTCGTTAGCTAAGGAATAGAGTCTCGTTAGACTGATGATGCATCATGATATTAGATAATCTGTTTGTGTAGCGGATAAACAAGTGTCGAAACGGAGAGGGTCACATCCTGGGTGACGCCCCAACGTCTACCGTGATTTTCGTTCCGGTCATCAGAAGCTGTTCCAGGACTACTTTAGCGACACGCAAACCTACAACGAGAAGAACTTTCTGCGTTTCCGCAAGGCAAGGGAGGTGTTTCTGGTCATTATGCGACAACAAGAGTTAACTAGAGGCTTCTCCAAAAATTTTCTGTATGAGCTATTTGCAAGTGTTTATCATGACCAATCTATTAATGAACAGGCTGATAACTTTGAAGACTTCATCCAGCAATCGAAATACTATTCGGGATCTTGGAACCTCCGCATTTCGATCTAGTCAGCGTTTGCCGGAAAATGCAGTGGCTGTAAAAAAACTAAGACAAGCATTCGTTATTTACGAATGAAACGAAAAAGCAATTCACCAGCATCCGAGGCGAGCAACACAATTTTTTGTCCACCACCAGCATCACACGCAGCAAACACGGTTACTTTTCGGCTCACAAATATACCTCAGAATATACTCAATACAATTGAGTTATTGTTTAGTAAAAGCTGAAATTTTACTCAATAATTGGTAGTATCAAGTAGCGTGCAGTGTTTTGGAACGGTATTTTTCTTGTTCCAAATTGCTGCAAGAATAGATCAAAACATATACCAGTTTTAAAATGATCCAGAATAAAACTAAATTTACAACACCGGTGCAGCGATGTTTTTGCGTTTGGTCTAACAAAATAAATCCAATAAACGATTTGGATCGCCGTTCAAGATGCCCTTAGTGATGGTGGCACTCATTTGCATGGAAACACGAAGAGTTTTGAGAAATTCACGTTTGACTTTTTGCTCACCTCTTTGTTTAAGAAACCAGATATGTCGTGTTGAAACAGTTGTCAAACAAGTCAGGACTGGCGTTAATATATTTTCGGCCTTCTTTGGTTTAGCCTTTCATCCTTTTCAATGTTAGTAGGTAGTCACCTAACGCGAGGGGACAATTGTCTCACTTCGTAACTGATTACAGAATAAACCGTTAGGTCAAAATAAAATTCTCGACTTTTGAGCGCCGTTGTTCGATGTGTTCCGAAGTCAATGAATCAAAAGTCCAACTATACATTATTTCTGAAATTTCAGAAGTTTCCCCAAAAACCGGCGACATAAATTGTTTGTATCCACAGAGAACGGCAATTCCAACTCGTAGTACACAGCGAAAATCTTCTAACAAATTTCGAACATTTACCATACTAATCCACATTAAAACGAGTAGAAATCAGACACTCTACAAATACTGTTTCGCTAGAATGCTTCAGCATGGCACCACGAAAAGCGTAGTGAAAGGTTCTACGATTTGACATACCTAAGAAAGCATGTGTATAATGCTTCTTAACGGACTCGGATGGGAAGGGAAATGAAATACATTCTACGTTCAATGTTTTTCATTCATTTCGTAGCGGAAAACCCAAAGAAATGAAACTAACTGGTCGAATTTTACACTGTAGACGGGTACCGAAAAAAGCAGCAACATTGAGAAACTTTAACGATCTGCGCATACATTTTGTAACATCTAGGCTGCTGTTACTATTCTAATCTTTCTATTTTTTTCCTTGATTACCTTATGTTGTGATATTTAATTATTTCTATCTAACTAGCTATATGAATGGTTTCAAAGTTTTGTTTTGTTTTGCCAGAAGTTGTAACAATTAACGGTTGCGCAGCCATACAACAAATCGGTTCCTGACTCTTATTACAGTAATATACTAGTGTCCATCCAGTATGCGTTCGGTACCACAACACAGAAAAAGAATAAGAAAAATACTAATGCGCCACACTCGCTATCAGAGCGAACGTTGCATGTGAATGTGTGACTGTAGCAAATTGTCTGGTTAAAGTTTTTCCTAGGTGCGATCTACACAATTTGATACTAGTCGTTTTATCAGTGTCCAAATATAATGACAGACAAGAAATGTCTAGAGAGACTTCCGATTAGATTGCTTTGAAAGAAGTGTAAACTACTAGCGCTGATAAACTTACTCTGGCCGGCAGATGAATTTGTTCTCCCTGCGATGATCCACCAATCGTTGGAACGGAGGCCCATCTAGCCAAGGTGGTGGTAGGGATAGCGGAACAGTAGCACATCGGGTCGGGGTTGCAGCATTGGCCGGCACTCAGTTGTGCACCGTGGCCGAAGAATGTTGCATGTTTCGTTCGAACTCTTCCAGGCTCATGGCTTGGCCAACGCTGAGTGAGGGTAACTTTCCGGCCGAGGCCTGGGCGAGCAGTTCCGGTGAGAACCAACGGGCCAGCTGGTTACTGGTAGGTGACAGACCGCCGTCACGGTTATAGTTGATAATTCCCGATGCACCTTGCTGCTGCGGTTGGCCTTGGTGGGAATGTTGACCTTGAGATTGCGGCTGCTGGGGTTGCTGTGGACCCATCCGGAACGATGGTGGAATCTGCTGCATATGTTGATTTCGAATGGCACGCTGCTGCTGTTGTTGTCGTTGCTGCAACAATTGCTGAATGTGGGGATTCATCTGACTCTGGTGCTGATTGTGTGGTGGTGGTGGTGGTTGCTGCTGCTGCTGTTGTTGTTGTTGTTGCTGCTGAAGCAATTGTTGTTGTTGTTGCTGCTGCTGTTGCTGCGACTGGTGCGCTCCGAGGATAGGGTTGCCGCTGCGGCCTTGGAATTGCTGCATTTGTTGTTGGAACTCCAGATTGGAAGCGAAGGACATCTGCGACATTGCCGAAGGGTGCTGCTGTTGCTGCGGTGGTTGAGGCTGAGTATTTCCGCCTATAAAAAGATGACACAGATATTAGTGAAGATTTTAATACGTTTGTGCAACCCAGCGTCGAATAGCTAGTTGAGAGCATATTTTCAATCGGAGAAAAATCATAACTTTTCGTTTTGCTCTTGTCCCTTTCGTGGGTCAAAGTTTTCACCTTGTCGACGGTGAGAGGGCTTATCTCATGCTATAAACATGCATATGAGAGCAAGAATTTGACCAAAGGTGAAAGTATCACATATTTTAGTCATTTTTTCACTGCCACGACGTAGAACGTTTATATAAAGGCACTAACATCTGGTGTGATACTGGCCGCAATTCACTCTTAGACTTCTTACTTTCAATCTAGGGATAACGAGTAAAAGTACACTATTCATTTTCGTGGCAATTTATGTTGTTGTTTATCCATTTTAGAAAGAGGTGAATGTTTTGATCAGGGTAATGTTTTTAAAATGAGGCACATGGTCACAGAAAAGTGTTACTTAAAACTGACGATGACAAGCATGTATACTAGAGATAGGACGCGAAGGGCCTGCTTGGGAAACACAATTTGAAGCAGTAGAAAGGATCTTTCCATGTGATGTGTATCAGTAGCAGGGTTTGATGAGTGATATACAATATTATAGGATCATTGTTTTCGTATTACCTACTTGCAAGGCGGTCAGATTGAGTAGGAACATGAATCATCCAAGCCGAACAGTAGATGAGTGGAAGGGAGGAGCAAATTAAATATAAACCCGCTAGATAAGAAACAGAATCGTCCATGCCTAGGTTTCATAATTTAGGTATAATTTTAGATTAAGAATGGCTACAGATCTCAAGGTGAGAAGTAGGCTAGGAATTTAGGGTTCAGACAACAATTTAAGGCAACGAATGTGCTAGAGTCAGGGCTGATAGCGAATTTATGGATAAATAATAGTGACTTTAGTGACTATAATAATGAAAATAGTGACCAAATAGTTATTTCCAAACTTTACTATTTTTTTAAATATTTTATACATTTGTTGTTTAAGTACAGTAAAAATGAACTGATCACTTAGTTAACCCCGTTTGCAAAAGTGAATAATACAGCTGAATAATGCAACCTTTTGGTTTTTTTTTTAAATAAGCCTGTAATCAAGCGCTTGGTCTGTAGTTCATTTTTTGCGAAGACGGGTCTAAATGCACGGTTGAAACGACTTCTGGCATGGCCTGTGCTAGAATTACTTCTGACATATCTTGCTTCTCAACACCTTTTTTGAGCCGTTCTCATGTGAAGCTGTTTTCAATATCTTAATCACTTCAGGGTATTTGGGCTCACATACAGCCGTTTTCTTAGTATACAACTGGTACTTTGTAGGTCATCCAAACTGTCCTTGAGTTTGGAACTTAAGATATACAGTAGTAACTACAGCTTTTTGGGCTATACAAACGCTAGGCATTCAACCATATTCAGTGAATATTTTCGAACGTAAAAAAAACATCACGAGATAAACAGGTATGATCTATGTCATCCAGCTATCCTTGAGTTCAGAACACAAGACCTACAGTTGTAACAGTAGGTGTTTGGTAAGTGCAAAGTGACAATATTGATTGAATAGTGTGGAACGCCAACATACATAATGCGACAACCTTGGGATATTCTAGGTACTCCAAATTGTCCTTAAGTTCCAAACGTAGAATCTAAAGTTGTAACAGTAGTTTTTTGAGCTATATTTGGTGATCATTGTATTCAAACATATTCTATTAATCTTTCGGAAGGTCAACAGTCATTATTTTATAACTTTTAGATCCTCTAGGTAATCCAAACCTTCCCGGAGTTCAGAACTTGAAATCTGCGGTCGGAACAGTATTGTTTTGGGCTACACAAAGTTACGTCATGTATTCAAGTATATTCAGAGAATATTTTGGAACATAAAAATAAACAAGAAGATAATCTTGGGATGGTCTAAGTCATCTATACTGTCTTGGCGTCCAGAACATAAGATTTACAGTAACAGTAAATATTAGGCAAAACAAATTTACAATAAATATTCAAACAACTCAATTAACATTCTTAAAGTCTAAAAACATTATAAAGCAATATGACATGTTCAAGCTCATCCAAACAATTCTTGAGATCAGAACAATAGCCTTTTTCAGCTATGCAAAGCTACGATGAGTATTGAAACAGGTTCATTGAATATATTGGAAGAACAACAGATATTATGAGATAATCTTTGGTTGGTCTAGCTTATCCAAACTTTCTTGAAATTCAAAACTTAAAATCTTCATTGTAGCTTAGAATCTACAGCTTTTTGGACCAAACAAAGAAACAATATGTATTTGACCAAATTAAGTGAGTACTTTGGAAGGTCAACCGATATAATGAGATATCTTGGGATGGTCTAGGTAATAAAAAATGCCCTTGACTTCAGAATCTAATTCAGATTTTTCTTTAAACGGAGCTGTAGAGGGTTTTGGCTGGACGTCCAGTAGCATTCCTAGAGCCAAGCGGTCAATTCATGAAGTACCGAGATATAAAAATACATTAATTTTTCAGTCGAATGTTTTCGGCGAATTTTTTTTTTTACGGATTCATTTATTTGTACAGGCCTCAATCGAATCAATCCTTGCAGAGTTCAAGACTTCATGTTTATATACATCAGCTATCTTAGAACTAAGGTTAAGGGGATAGAGCCAGCCATATGTCCAAACACTACACTGCACGCCGAGCTACTTTTTCACCACGCTAGCGCGTGCATTATATTCGACACTTTGACTCCGTGCATCCAGACTAAAACCCAACACGGTGGGTGGCCAACACCAATGTCAGTGCTCGTGGTTTGGCTGGACACCGTGGCTGGATGCTTCGTCAAACACCACAGCCGAGTGTATCCGATTGTGTCCGATTGCAGAATACACGCGTGGTTTATTTATTTCTCTCTAACCGAGCCGTGCTTGTTAAATTCATTCAACTTATGCGCCCGTATCACCCAACAGCCAAGAAAAACAAACCAATAAGCCAATTATCAAATTTGTAGAAATCATCTGACGAGCATTGTCTCTATCCGTGGCAACCAGTGTCATACCGGGGTGTATGTTGAGAGCTTTCTTGTAGATCGTTAGCCACTCGGCTCGTGCGTATTTTTTCAAAAATCAAACCCGGTGTCAAATGCAATGCACGAGCGTGTACATCGTCGTCGGGGTTCCTTGCGTTGCGGGTTCATCTTCTAAGCACGAGACACTAAAGTGGTGGATTACAGCCACTTGGTGTTGTGTTTGCAGTCCAGTTCGGCTCTCGTGCAGAACGGTCTGGTGCTTTTACCAAGGCTGGATAGAGCCAATTACTCGCGGTCGTCTCGAGGTTAATAGAATAACAATTTTAAGGATGGGAAAATTGGGGTGGAAATTTTGAACAAAGTATAAGGAACAATGGTTTTCTTATATCTAGAACTTCAAATTACAATTTTTAATCTAAACGTTTTTAATTTAAAAATCACTCATCCATACACACTAACCATTCACACACAAACGCAATCACACACTGGGCGCACATTCCTCAAAACTTTATACTAAACAAGTAAGTTAATCAAACTACATCCAAAGCTAATGTTAGTCAAAACACATAAATGAGCTTCATAAACTCTAGATCGCGTGCAGCCAAAATATCTCGAATCACGTATTGGGTTGATCTACCTCGAGCCCGAAGGGAATCATAAAGCTTCAGATCTGACTCCACGATGCTCAGTACAAAACCAAATAACATGATCTGCGTCCTGGTAACCCTGTCCGCATTCACAGAGATTGCTGTCACTCAGCTCCAACACGGTATAAATGAGCGTTCAAAGAATAATGATTAGACATGAGGCGAGACATCACGACGGATGAAGTATCGACCCACATCCAATCCCCTGAACCAACATTTCTTAGACATCTTGGGAGTGATAGAATGTAGTCATCGCCCTAAATCTCCTTTACTCCATTTATATTGCCAGCTAACGATTAATATCTGACGAAAAATATAGAAAAATTCGTTGAAGGCGACTTGTCGGTCATAAATATCGCCTTCCATAGCGCCCACCTTACAATGGAGTCGCTTTCTCATTATCAGGAATCGAACAATGAGAAGGGACCCACACAAAGATGATAATAAAAGAACGTGAAGATAGACACTTAGAAGTCCTCGTATTTTCATAAGAAAATAAGAGGTGTGCTTTACCGGCCTTAAGAGTGAATAGCATCCTATAGAACTGAGACTATCCGTGAAAATTAAGTATTGATCCGGTGCAAGCGAGGCAACAGTTTCTAGGAGAAATGAATTGCTGCCAATCCCGCGCCTAGGCAGAACAAGGTGCATGAAGTTTACGAGCGACGCTATAATTTGTATTGTATACACCAAAGCCAGCGGAGTGCCTCCATCAGAAGACCCGTCAGTGACAAACATTTTGGTGAACCAACTAGGCTAAACTTTGCAGCAATATCACCGGAGCAATCATAGGGACGATGATGTTTCAGGATTCCACGAAGCTCCTGCTTCGATGATAAATCAAAATGAACCGAATTTCCAAAATTGAAGAAGCAAGCACGATTGGGAATATTCGGCGAAGGGCTGACATCCTGTGTTATGTACAAATGGTACAACGTCACGGAAGCGAGTATGAGGGTTCAACTCAAGAAGCCTCATAAGTCTCCGATTACCTGAGGGTTCAACCTCACACCTGGTGAGGAGTCGGAGAGATAATTCTGAAAAACCGATCCGAGAGGGTGGCCAGCACTTCACGACTCATGGTGTGAGTCGAGTGCATGCAATCCTTAACGCGATACGAAGATACCAATACCGAATACGTTCCAGTTTGATGATGTGCGTCCGAGCCGCTGACTGAAACAAAACTACCGTATTCTATAATCGACAAAATTGTTGTCCGGTACAACGTTAGAAGATCTTGCGGATGCGCTCCCCACCAGTTCCGGGAATTGTGCAGAGAAAGTTGATCCTTGGCTGACACTTTTGCTTCACATACTCAATGTGGGATCTCCAGATGGTTTTTTTTATTTGTTTTGATCGAGTTACCTTTACATAGATCTTGATAGTCCACCTGACATTGTGCAATTTCACAGGAGTCCTTACTATTCTGCTATTGGTACCTACAGTCGCAGACAGACGTTCGACTTCTCGAGTTATGCAGAAACTTCTGTTTCATTTGTATGGGAGCCTCCCTTTTCAGAGAGGGGAGGGGTCTCAAACTACCATAAAAACATGTCTTGCATCTAAAAACTCTCACATGCTAAATTTGGTTTCATAAGAACCTTCCTCAGCTCCAAAAATCCCTCTATAGCAAATTTCACACCGATCGGTTCAGTAGTTTTCGAGTCTATAAGGTTCAGACAGGCAGAAATTCATTTATATATATTTATTCTACACTGGCCAGACTGAGCAGTTATAAAATGTTATAAGCCTATCTTGATGACGAGTTTCTTGTTGGAATTATTTGACAACTGTTATAACATGGACTTAGGCCCTTTTCAATTGTTGGTCTTGAATTGTCACCTCGTATGTGAGAAGGGGTCGTGTCCCCTCACACGCCACGCGAATAAGGCGAATTATATAATTTAAACAAAAGAAGTAAAATTGTCAATAAAATCAACAAATACGTCAACTACATGGTTAACATATTGTAATTAGCAATAGTTCCCCATGAACCTTTTTTAATTCAACGCCCACCCGGTTACAATACCCTCAGAAAAAAATATCGAGCAAAGCCTATAATAGAAAACAACGCCGCAATCGAAACTCACCTTTCAAAATGGGTCTGCCCTGGGGTTTCGACATCGGTGGCATCTGTGGGCCCGGGTGAGGTTGCTTCAGATTCCAGGGAATGTTACCGCCGGGCATTCCCGGTGGTTGATGGGCAGCACGCATCTGTTGTGGATTTGTTTGCGGTGGCTGTGTTGGCTGCGGAGCACCCATGGTACTCGGGTGATGTCCTGCTCCTAGGTGGTGATGAGGCAGCTGTGGCGGCGGCCCTGGTGGCTGACTGTGAGGCGGCTGCAGCGGTGGATGTGCACCAATGAGAGCGGCCAAGTTTCTCTGTTGCAGTTGTTGTTGTTGGGTCAGAGGGTTATTGAGTCCCATTAGAATACTCTGATTATGGCCAGCGGCTCCAAGCGGCGGACGATCGCTAGGTTGAGCATTCGGCATCGCCGAGCTGGAAGGTGTGCTGATAGTGGAATTGTTGGACGAAAGCGGCTCGATTTCCTTCTCAGCTGTCATTTTACGCAAAACGGATGTTGGTGTAAAAGCCAACGGCGTAGGGGACGATGTGTGCTGGGAATGGGAATGCGATGGAGGAGTTTGCTTCGCTGGAGAAGCAAAGGAACTAACCACCACTGGTGTAGCGACAGCAGACGATGCAGGAACCGTGATTGGTGCATTGTTTGCGGTAGTGTTGGTCGGTTGATTTCCAATTTGCTGGATGTTGGATGGTGGAACCGACGAACTGACTCCGGTTGCTGTCGCAGCAGTCGTGGTAGACGAAGTCGATGAAGATGGAGTAGAGCTTGTTTCTGGTTGATTGCTGGAAGGTTTGCAAAAGAAAATTAGTTAGTACATATCATGTGTGTTGGAAAATGTGATTTATCGATTTAGAAAACTCACCGATTCTGTTGCTGCTGCTGCTGTTGTTCTTGACGTTTGCGATAGTTTTCCCTTTGTTCTTCGAGCTTCTTACGAATCAGTGCATTCTGCATAATTGACTGTGTGTGATACTGAAGCTCTCGGGGCGAAGGAATTCTTTGTGGCATACCATTGGGCAGTGGCGAGAGCCGCATCTGCTGCTTGGAATGATGTTGAAAAAGCAGATTTGCACTGTTGGCAGCCGCTGCTGCAACGGCTACTGCAGCTGTTGGAACTGATGCTGGTGGAAGTATCGGAACACCTCCGGGACTTGGTTGGATGAGGATGTTGGGTGAAACGACGCGGGGACTTGTGTTGATGGTGCTGAGTACTGAGGTGAGGATTTCCCGATGTGGTTGCGCAGTGGCAGGGTTGGTCAGCTGTTGCCACAGGTTGTGTTGAGTCACTTCACCACGAGCAACGCCGTGTAGTAGCGCCTGTGCTTCGGGACGTTTTAAGATTTCGGACTGACGGCCATCGTTGATCGGGTGATGCATTTGATTCAGATGCAACATCTTTTGAAGGAGATCGTTTTGTTGCTGTTGGTGATGCAATATATTGATCGGAAGAGATTGATGATGAGGGGGATGAGCTGCCGGGGTAGGTTGGGCATTGTGCGGTTGATTTTCTGAAATTTGAGCCAGAAGCTTTTTGAAAGCATTCATATCCTGTTGTTGAGCATCGTTGGATAGATGTCCAGTTCCAACACCACCTGAGCTATTACCTCCACCTCCAGTGGCTGACGAAGGTGTGATGAGTCTCGGAATAGATGGTACAGTTCCTGGGGTACGATTGTTTCCATCGTTATCACTTTGACGGAAACGAGCTTCAAGTTCTTCGACGCTATGTATCTGACCGCCACTTGGTGCCGGAGGAATTGGCCCATGTGGACCGTGGTTACCAATATTACCGCTACCGGAAACACCAAGCAACTGTTGCAGATTACGATTTTGAATTTGTTGATGATGTTGTTGCTGTTGTTGGAGGTGCAGTCCAGGATGGTTCGGTGGATGAACTAAGAGCGGATGACCTTGAGGGTGAGCTGACTGTTGCTGTTGCTGTGGCTGAAGCTGCTGTTGCGGGTGGTGCTCTCGATCGCGATTCATAGGTTGCTGTTGTTGCTGCTGCTGTTTTTCGCCACGCTGGAATAACTCTAGAAGAGAATTGGACGAAGTACTGGCTGCAGGAGAGATCGGAGCAAAGTATTTGTTGGAATTCGAATCCGAAATTTGATCGTCTAGTCCGGTGGATGTAAAATCGTTGATCATGTTATTAATTTCGTCTTGGAGTGAAGAACGGCGACTGTCGACAAAGTGTGGAGCCGGTTGTTTCGGTTGCTGCTGTGTTTGGTTGAGTCCAGATTGTTGAGCAGGCGGCGGTTGAACCGCATTGTCCGGCTTGAACCATTGCGAAAATCGAGACCCACCGGAACTGCCGGTGTCTTTACTTGGTGGATCCTAATGGAAGAATAGAAGGGATTACCGTTAGGCAATTGTTCATTCGAAAAAGGTGCAATGAATAAAAAATAAAATTTGCGATAAGGTCAACTTACGTATAGCAAATTGCTTGGTAGTGCTAGGAAGTCCTCGAAATTGAAGTCGTCGTCGTTAGTGATCTTGGACGGTCCAAGTGTATTCGGTATACCAAGCGCCGTTGTCAGTGCAGATTTACCGGAACTCTCGCTGGCACCATCGCCTGGCGTACGATTCATTTGAACCGTGTTAGGACTGGTCGGTGCTAATAGTGGATTGGCATTAGTTTTGTCGTTAGTTGCCCCGCTTCTACCAAGCAGCAAAACATCCGACGCGTCATCGTTGTTGTTTTTATCGTTCTGAAGCGACGACGACGGCCGCTTGCCATCTTTTTCCGCTGGTTTAGATTCCAGATCATGCTTCGGGTCATCCCGAGAGTCATCCTTCTCCGATTTAGTTTCCTCCTCGGATACTGTATCGTCGAATCCACGCAGTTCTATGGTATCTGTTTGTGATGTTGGCTCACTGAACCATTCGGGCTCTTCGTCTCGGCCGTGGTCACTATACATTTTACGACGGTCGTGATGCGACGAATGGTAATGATTGTAATTATTGGAATGATAATTGTTGTTTCCATGGGAATCATTGTTCGAATTGTACGCATTTGAATACCGCGAAGACATTCGTGAGTGGCGAGAATCCTTATCGCTTCGATCGTATTCTCGATTCATCGGACGTCGTTCGAAACGTTCCTCCCGGTCGTATTCCTTTCGAGAATCTTTGTCACGATCATTACGATCTCGGGTATCCCGTGGATCTCGAGATTCACGAGTTTCGCGAGTATCACGACCATCTCGAGAATCGCGATTTTCTCGATTCTCCCGAGAACTCCGATTATCACGAGATTCTCCGAAATTTGCGTTGCCGGACGCACGGAAATCGTTGCTTTCCGGTGCATCCTTGTCAGGACGATAATCCCAAGATACATCTCGTGACAAGATGCGACCACTGCCAATGCGTCTTTCCCGTCCACCAAGCAGATCTCGTTCGTTTCGAAGCAGGCCTCCTCCAATATTCAAGCCGCTAGTGTTTGCACCAGGAGCGGCAGGCATTTGACAACCCATGTTGAACGATCTTCTTTGTGGTGAAAGGACAATTCCATCCTCCTTACGTAATCGATCCTTGGGGTCACGTAAATCCATACCGCCAGATCGACGCATATCCATTCGGTTACCTCCACCACTTGAAGGTCCATCAGTGTTACCGCTATTAGAACCATTGGCAACACGATTTCGTCCATAGTTGGCAGATGACGATCCATTGCCTCCTCCGTTTTCGTCCTCATACTGTGCGTCCGATGTTTTGCCCGTTGAGAATAAACTTTTCCCGTATTTATCAGTTCCTATATCTAGAGAGAGAAACATTCTAGCAAGTTTTTCGGTCTTCGGTTTAACCATGAAGGATGGCTTCTTTCTGCAAGGTTTCAAATTTCTCAGGGCCAGCAGCTGGTCTACCGAATACCGTGTCCTGTTATTTTTCTCGCTACTACCACTTCCGGAAACAGGAGAGTCGTTGCCAGCAGGTGCCGACGTAGACATAATTGCCGGATCCATTGCTTCCAGTGCATTTTTATCACTGGTGCCATCAGAGTTTATACCACCAATACCTCCCCCACCGTCCGCTGATGACGAAAGCGACGACGAGGAAGTACTTTTCGCATTGCCATCTCCAGCACTTCCGCCACCGCCACTATCCTGATGGTTGTTATCCTGTATGCTAGGCGTCTGACGTAATGTTTCCAACAGCATCGAAGACTGCAAATCCATGTTTATCGCGTCCGACATTGCCCCTTTCAAACGTTCAAGATGCGAAAACAACCCACGGATTTAACTTTTGTGTAGAAAACTTACTCGTCCGCTTCACTGATGAAAAAGTTTCTTTTTTACTCGTTTTCTGACGTTAGCACCAACACCATAACACGGGGCAGTGCTGTGTTTGACAGTTCACAGTCTGCGCACACGCACACACTTTTATTCGATTGTTAAAACTACGCGATGATTTTGGGGCACACAAGAAATGAAAACGTCACAATCCCCCACCTTTCTTCCCTGATGATGCACTTCGTACTATCTCACTCACTCATACGCACAATTTTATCACAGATGTTTTCCTATTCCTTTCTCACCAGTTCTTTTTAACGCCTGTGCCGATGCACTCTCGCATATACGATGAGAGCCCAAGAGGAAAATTTAATGAGGACTCCTTGTACTCCCCTTTGCTTGATGGCTCTCGCACACACACACACACTCGAACTCACACAAGGAACAGATTGCAAATATCAGGAAAAATGAATTTTCCTTTCTTCTTATGCAAAACTTTACCCACAATGTACAATTTTCTAGCTTACGAACACTAAAAACTACTTCTAACGAAACGATACTAGCGATTGCTGCACGATTTACGATTGTTTGAAAACGTTTGCCACTAGAATTTTCAAACTTTTCTGCAGGAGACACAAAAACTGAAATGAGGCAGCCATTAACAGTACCCAGAGGCGAAACTACGATCTTTGGATTTTGGCAGGTAACGAACACGGCGTAAATATGGTTGTGGTGTAATGGCTCAGCAGCGTGGCCAGATCACAGAGAAAAAAAAAGTTTTACCCTATTTTCCAAACAGTGCGTATAATTTTAATAGGGCATTAAGAATTTTAGGGCAACCCGGATAAAAATAACCATACAATTGCAATACATTAATATAAAATAACATTAAAATCTATTTCCGACCATGAATCTTTTTGTTCATGAATCAGATAAAGGAAAAGTGCATATTGTCATTACAATAGATTTATTATTCACTCTATATGCTTGGATTTTCAACATTTCTGAAACAATACAATTAATAGTAATTGGTTCAAATTTGTTCGAAAAATAATGATTTTTTCTATAGTTAAGATACATAACAACCCCCCTTTTCTATTGTCGATGTCTCAGTTTACATTAGATTCAATTGTAGTAACAATAACTCCTATTGTCATCTTATAGTTGTGAACAATAATATTAATTGTGCATACTATATATTCTATTGTATGGTTACAATACATTAAATTGCAAATCTATTAGATTTTTTTATTCGGGAAGTTTTAGGGGTATCGAGGATGCATACCCAAGTAACCACGAGGCTGTAATAGCATGCATATATAGGACATATGCATTACGTCTAGTGCATTATTGAAGTTGGATTAAAGCTGAAAATGGCCCCACTAAGATCGAACTAATGCTATATCAAAGACTAACTCTAAGACCAGTAGGTCCCATACAAAAACGATTTTTTTTTCTTGACTAGCACATCGGTCACAAGCTCGGTCCCAAGCTTAATAATGCGCCCCTAATAATGAACTCACACGAACACACTCTCAAATATTCTGTCAAAATAACACAGCAAATCAAAACAAAGGCGCAAATATGTACAGCAAGGTGCTGACTTCAAGGTGTATTTTGGACCAAGGGGTTCTACAACAGTGAACCAATTTCAAATCGCTAGTTGCATATTGATTGTTGGTCGCACTGAATATCACTCATAGTACTGCTTTTGGTAGTGGTCTTGGATTTGCTTTGGTGCACACAAAAAAGGAATATTGTTTTACCAAAAATGTTGCCCTTTACTTCTAAAAAGTAGTAATTTTTCCTTAAATTAAAAGGAAAATTTTCTACTACGAAAATTATGTTTTTGTTTTGAAAGTGTATTTTTTCGGTTCAGTGTGTAAATTTAAAAGTGTGTTTTTTTACAATGAAAATTGTAGAACTGTCAAACTCACCAACACAAAGCGAGTCGTCGTCGTTTGAAGTTTTTCGCTCGATCACACTGTTACAATACGAACAAGTGCAGGAAAGTTTCAACTGGATGACGGCGGTAGATATTTACGTACCTACGTGAACGGCAATGTTTTAGTTGAATCAATGATTCCACTTTTTTATTTGCAGCGCTGCCACAAGCGACGACGAACGGCAGCACACCAGGCATCAGATGCCAGATGTTGCTCAGGTGCATTTGGTTGATAATGTCCAACATGGCTTTCTCGTGATGGAAAACATCACGAAAGTTCAACTTTGAAAGTTTATTTTGCAATAAAATAATCTGAACCGATTTTAAACAATGCCATGGTTTAGATTTGACAGTTCTACAATCAATCTGAAAATAAATCCCTTTATTTTGAAACTTTTTTTTTATTTCAATCCAAAAAGCACATTTTTATTTTGATTGCACAGAACTTTCTGGACGAAAGTTCATTTTGGAATTAAAAATTATTTGCTTTCGTTTTCAACGATGCCAAGGTTTCGATTTGACAGTTCTACAATTTATTCTGAAAATCTCTACTTTTAAATGTACAGAGAAGGAAATTTTTGAATTGTTGGTTTTTTGTTTCGAAAGCAAACCGCTTTCTACGATAAAGAACCAATGCAACTTTTCAATTTTGGCAATGTTTTTTTTAATTTTAATAATCATTATTCTTTGTGTGTGATCACCGACATTCTTGGACCCACCAGTGGAGTTATCCTTCGAGTTACTCTTGGAGTTTTTTTTCCTCATTCCTTCGGCGTTGTGCATACACTCGATTTTTGGCTTGGGTCACCAATGCAGTGAAGGCTTTGCCAGTGGTGTTTGTGATATTATCTAAGAAAAAACACATATTTCAAAACAATGAAAGTTATTCAAACCATTATACACACTTAGAAAATTTTACAGTATTCGGTAATTTTTTACCGAACTTTCAACAGCTGAACAGTTCGGTAATCCGATTTACCGGATTTCGGTAAAATTTGACAAGTTCCGGTAATTTTTTTACCGGAATACTGTAAAAATTCACCGAAATCCGGTAAATCGGATTACCGAACGTTCAGCTGTTGAAAGTTCGGTAAAAAATTACCGAATACTGTAAATTTTTCTAAGTGTGTAAACTTACAAATAATATGTTATATGAAATTCATGATATATCTCCTCAGACAAATGGAAGCCACTGATCACTTCGTCCGTCAAAATAGCACGCAACCAGTCTTCCTTATTCGTACCTTATTCGTGTTTGCATATGCGATCTCCCGCTTCATATTGTCATTGTGATCGGAGTCTTCAATGTTCCTCGTCATATCACCAACATCATCTAGCAGTTTAGAGGGAAAGCCCGCTTATCTGGCAGAATCATGTACGTTTTTAGATGATCCTACTACTATGTTCCGCACCGTCTTCGTTCCATATCCTTTATAGTCGTTGGTCGTCTATAATTTCCTCCATCATTATATCCTTTGATGCCGCAGCACCATATATTTCTTCAGATTGCCCTTGTATTCGGAACGCATACTCTTCAGATTCACTCTCATTTGAATGCTTTCGATGAATTTCGTCATTCTTTCATATGTTCCTTTTTGTTCTTTCTCAAAACGCTCCATCTACTAGTCATTATAACTAAACTTTTTAAAAAAAATAAAATATAGAATAATAAACAAATTTGACCAAATCAATGTTCTAACAGAAAAAAAATAACTCACTGCATCTGATATTATCAAACTATTGTGTTTATACACAAATTCCCCGCATAACGAACAACAATTTGCTATTTAGTCGAAACTGTATTTCGAATATAAGATATATTATCACATTTTATGTTATTGTTATCGAATAGTTTAATTGGTTTAATCTCATTTTCACCATACGACCTCTACATTAACACATATTGTTATTGTTTGCCATATTGTCATTGAAAGGTTTATTATTGTCTGCACTCGGTCTGGATTATATACCAACTTTTTGACATAGAGTACAGCTAAAATTTTGTTCGTGAAAATTGCCATTTTTTTATGGTAACCTAACTTAACCGCCTATTCAGCATATTGTTATTTGGCATTTTACCATCTGATATATTGTTGAAACTATAGTGGAGATTCTTAGTTTATAGTTGTCAACTATAAGTGTAAATGACGTAACAATAATGGATGCGATTCTCAACAATAAGTTAAATAGTTCAGTAATGGTTTGTGATTATGCGGGTCTTCAGTCGATTCACACAAAAACAAAATCTAGGCAAGATGGACCAACTATGGTCTTAGCCGTCATCAGACAACAGCAAAAAATAAAAACAAAATACAATCTTTTAGTAAATAGTGCAATTGATTTGAGTCTTATGCAACCTGATAAAATCAACTTATTTAACAACCGATTTAGTTTGGTATCAAACTACTTAGATTAAAATAGGTTTGATTCACCAATTAATATACCAACGAAATACACCTACTGACACGAAGTAATTAAGTTGGTAGACTAATATGCCAAAATCGAAGACACCCGATTTCATTGGCCGATTGGGAAATTTAACAGCTGTCAAGTTGTCTACGGGGCTCTTTAAGGCCAGTATCGACCTAAAACGTAAAGAGGTTACCGAATTTTGTTCAAAGAAGTAATAAACTTCCTAAAAAAAATGTATAAGTTGCAAATCTCGAGTAATTCATGATTAGGGCCTAAAAGCCATTTGTAAATAATGACTTAAAACGTTGATCTCTCACGAACCACTTGAATCCTACTATATACAGCTAATCCATATGGTAGAACTAAAATTCTTCTACCAAATGCTGCTTTTGTTTCACGAGAGTGATTCAAAATTCAAGAGAAATCGACATTTAGAGTCATTGTTTACAAATGGCTTTTAGGCCCTTAACATGAATTCAAGCCAAACATTGCATAAGGTCCTAAGTAACAATATAAACAAAATCGAGCTGAATATCGATTCAGACAGAAATCCATTTCTTTTATATGAATCATTTTGAAATTTGAAAATACGAGCGATAACAAAACGTCCAATGTACCTGCCGTCTGATATCACACAGCTCTGTACATTGGACTTTTGTCACCGCTTGTCCAATGTACAATGTTTGTCTAAAATTTTGACAGATGTACATAGGACCTACATGTTTTCTTCTCAAAACGCGTGTTCTGATTGTTCGAAGAATGAAAACAAGCAAAAAGTTCTCAGTTTGGATGAAACGTATTTAACTACTTCAAGCTACATTTGTCTCAAGTCGAAAAAATAGTTAATATTCTTTGTTCAAATCGTAATTGCGACTCACTTGTGTAATTTTTAATTTTTGTAAGATTTTCAATGTAAAACGTTGTCAGGATTATGAAGAAAATGTTGCCTTTGGTGTTTAGGGTGATCCAAGGCGTGTAATTAATACATGTGTTACTTAGGACCTATTGCGTTTGCATTTGTAGATTGGACCTGTTAGATTGGTATTTTGCCGAGTTAGAATGTACATTGGACTATTGTGATTGCGGTAGGCTCTAGTAAAATAATGCTCACAGTAATTCTGTATTAGTTTTATTGTTGAACTTTTGAACCCCCTAATTCTTGCATTTAGCAAACAGTAGCCCATCATATTTGGGAACCCCAACATCGGTTACATATTTATTTAATCGAAAATCGCACAAATCGCCACAAACCTCAATCAATAAAGGACCAATGCATCATATTTTCTAATGTGAGCTTTGTTGCGTTGTAGCAGGCACAAAAATAACAAAATTAGATGCGTCGGTCTGTTATTGCACGGTGTTGCACGGTAAGCTTGTTTCACCCTTTTAAACGAAATTTTCACACATTTTTTATGCCTGTTTTGAAACCTATTTGCTGGGTGAATTACAAATTAACATCGCCATGCACCCATTCCTAAAAGAATGATTTGCGTGATATGTAAACCAGGAGTTTTAATGTTAATTATGTATGTGGGTCTAAAAGAACCATAAGTTCATACAGTTTGTACACTAATCATTGCCATTTACGCTAAAAGCAAGTATTTGAAGTATAAGTGCACCTGATACAATAATCCGATTGAATAAATATGTAGCCAGTTTTTGGGGTTCTCAAATACAATAGACTACTTTTTATTTGAACTTTTGCTAATTGCAAAGATAAGGTGGTTCAAGAGTACATAAATAAAGCTAGAAGGAAGCTAATGTAAGCATTTTTTGATTAGTCCTTATCGCAATCAAAAAAGTCCAATGTACATTCTAACTTGACAGAAGACCAATCTCACAGCTCCAATCTACAAATGTAAATGCAATAGGTCCTAAGTAACAAATGTATCAATTACACAACTTGAATCGAAGTAAACTTCAAAACCAAATTTTTCTTTGTGATCTTGACGATGGCTTACGTTGAAAACCATGCAAAAATTAAAGATTACATGTTTAATTTACAATTATGATTTAAAAAACAAATCAAAATTTTCAATCCTATTTTTCTCGATTTGACACAAATGTTACATATATAGGACACTACCTATAGGACCAAATGCAATGTTTGGCTTGAATTACTCGAGAAATATAACAAAACAATAATAAACTTGCTGTGCGAGGCACGACTGCGATGCTTCACAGGGGCGGACCGTCAAAAAAAAGGTTAAATGACATCGCTGGACATATGGTCGGTGCTACCAGTCCACAAAGTGGCTGACGTTTAACAGTCACAAACAGAGGAAGAAGAAATTAGAAATTTAGCTGGCTGAAAATTGATAAAATTACTTGTTTTCCAATACAGTTACATCAACACGAAACCACCAGGACAAAAACTTTTGACCGTACTCTACAGCTTGAGCTTACTACTTTTGTTTCTGAGAACGATGGCCTGGCGTCCTCGGGGACTTAATAATGCGGATTTATACCGACAGCTGCAAGGTAGGTATTGATTTGCGTTTTAAAATTATAATTTGTTAGGAATCGGTTACCTTCTAGAGCTAGCAATCATCAAAAGTGAACGAGTTGCTCAAGCTTTGGTAGCAACGGACCGCAAACATTACGTGGCTGGTAATTTGAGTCCTTATCAAGATGCACCGCAGCGGATTGGACATTCTGCCACTATCAGTGCCCCGCATATGGTTTGTATGCTGTTAGCTTCCTAATATGGTGAAAATTTAATTCTGGTTTCTTTTTGTAAGCACGCCTATGCTTTGGAACTGTTGGAGAAAAATTTGAAAAGTGATAGCAAGGTTCTGGATGTTGGTTCGGGTTCCGGATATTTGACAGCGTGCTTCGCGCGTTACATACACCAGAAAGAAGGTGCAACCGGATTTGTAGTCGGGATCGAACATCACCCCCAGCTGGTCGCACTGGGAGAGTCAAATATTAAGGCAGATGATGCATCCTTGCTGGAAAGTGGGAAAATTATTCTTGTTGGTAGGTTGGCTGTTAATTTTGTTGTAGAGCTTGGGCTTAAATTTTAAAAATTTCAACAGAGGGTGATGGACGAAAAGGTTGCCCAGAGTATGCACCTTACGACTGCATTCACGTTGGAGCAGCTGCACCGCAGGCACCGCAAGAACTTATCGATCAACTTAAGCCGGGCGGTCGCATGATTGTTCCTGTAGGACCGGAAGATGGAACACAGTACCTTGAACAGTATGACAAGGATTCGGACGGGAAGGTGTCGAAAACTCGACTGATGGGGGTCATGTTCATACCACTTACAGATCTACATGTGTGATGCTTAAGCCGCAGAAGATTTTGTATGGCATTACGAGTGCTACTGGTGCTAACTTTGCTGCTGCTGTTTGCCTATAGCTTGAAAAGAAGATTCTTTTAGAGAACGTTTTTTTTTGTGTGATCAAAAACGAAAAATAAAAATCTTCAGCGGTTTTCGACGCAATCTTTCAGCAGTTTATCGATTCTTTCGGCTGCATTCGGTTTTAAAACAGAACTCTTGTTTGGTATCTATAAGTATTCCTACTTTGTTTTGGAGTTGATTCTAAACAAAACTATGTACTTTTGTCTGATCTCCGAAATTAATCATTGTATTTATTATTGGCAATAAATGTGTACCGCTTGTATGAAATAATATTTGACTTTTTGAATCAAACAACTACGGCTGGAGCGCTCGAAACGTTTGGTGTCAGCATTAAAAAAGAATCATACACTCATCGTATTCTCCGGTGAGAAAATGTTCACCATCGTATTCGGGGCAGTTGCGTCCAATGGCTTGAAAATGCTTCCAGTATTTATCAAAGCTGGATTAAAAGTTAATACCGAGGTTTACATGAACATTTTAAGGACCACGTTCTGCAATGGATGAAAGCCAACTTTGGAGCGCACCAACACGTCGTTTTTCAACAGGACGGAGCACCGTGTCGAACCTCAAAAAGGACTCAAGCGTGGCTGAAGGAAAACATTGAGTTTTGGCCAAAGGACATTTGGCCTCCTAGCAGCCCGGACTTGAATCTTTTGGATTACTCAAAATGGGCATATGTTCAGGCTAAGGCCTGTAAACGTTCTCACCCCAGTGTTGGCGCCCTGAAAGCTTCCATTAGCAAAGCATGGAAATCGATGACTGACTCATATATTGAGAAGGTATGCTCTCAATTCCGTCCCAGTTCGGAGAAGGTGATCGAGAAAAATGGTGCACATATTGAGTAATGTAATCATGAAAGGCTAAATGAACGATTCCCTAAATAAAACTTTGATTTTTTTATGGTGTTCTAAAGACTGGACTCGGAAAAAATGAGACACACAAAAATGATCACCTAAAATTCATTTTAAATCGGATACTTCTCAAATTTTCAGGGATTAAATAACTATATATTCGCTATGTTTTAGCGTAATTTATTTATTGAATTTCCTCCCCCAATCTGAATGCTCGTACATTTCTTTTAACACTGCTCATGAGATCTTGGGCGAGGCTTTGTCCATCTCCCTTACACAATTTCTCCCAGTTTTTCTTCAAAGCTTCATCGGTTTTGAATGTTTTTCCGCTTTTCTTTGACTTCTTCTTAATTATCACCCAAAACTTTTCAATCGGACGAAGTTATGGTGTATTTGGCGGGTTCACCTCCTTCGGGACCACATTAACGCCCTTCGCTTCGTACAAATTCATTACAGGCTTGGCGTAATGGCACGAAGCGAGATCGGGCCAAAACATCGTGGGACCACGGTGAGAGCGGAGGAAGGGCAGCAAGCGCCTCTGCAAGCATTCCTCTCGATAAATCTGCCCGTTTATGGTGCCGGTTGTTACGAACGGCTTGCTGTACCGTCCGCAATCACAGATCGTCTGCCACAACAGGTACTTCATCGCGAATTTGTCCATCTTTCTCTTCCGGAACTTTTCCGGAACCTCCATGCGGGACATACCGACAAAAAACTCGAGGCCGGGAATTTGTTTGGTGTCCGCCTTGACCAGCCACTCACGGTACAGCTTCCACGCACGCAATTTGGCCACCGTGTTTTGCTTGTCAGTCCGGTTTGGCGCCTTTCTGACCTTAAAAACACATAGCCCACCCCGCTTCATGGTCTGCTGGACGAACCACTTCGACGAATTGACCTTTTTGGCCACGTCTCGGGTGGAAAGGTTCGGGTTATTCTTAAAGTATGTACTGCCTTATCTTCCGTGCCATCTCTGGGTATTCCGTTTTCGGTTTTCGGCTGCTTCCAGCGCGCCGTTCGATGGTCTTTGTCTCCTGGAACATCTTCACAACGCGGGACACGGTGGAATGGTGGATTCCTTTTGCCGACTGTGCGACTGACCAGGATTATTTATCACTGCGCCCAAGATTTGCTGGCGTTGATCTTCTTAGACGAGAAGGCCCAGGCTATCATCGGGTTGGCGTTGGAGGACAACCAGCTGATCCACGTCATGCAGAAGAAAACTGCGAAAGGAGATGTGGGACGCACTTAAGGATTTTCATGAGCGTGCGTCTTTGTCTAGTATTATTCACGTAGTGCGTCGGTTGATTTCGTTGCGGATGCCCGAGGGTGGATCCATGGCGGAGCATCTGAAGGAGATGACGGCTTTGCAATTGCGGTTGACGGCGCTGGGTGAAGAAGTCAAGGACCATTGGTTTGTGGCATTGATGCTGTCCAGTCTTTCCAGGTCGTACGACGGGTTGATCGTGGCGCTTGAGAGCCGTCCGGATGCGGACCTGACTGTTGACTTCGTCACGGGTAAGTTGCTTGATGAAGGTCGTCGTCGGTGTGAAAATCACGGTGTTGGTGAAAAGGCGCTCGTGTCAAACGCTACCAGGTCCTATGGTGGCAACAAGCAGAGCGATAAAAGAGCAAAATTTGCCACTACTGCAAGAAGGAAGGGCATTTTCGGCGGGACTGCCGGAAGTTTCAGCAAGACAAGCAGGAAAAGGAGAAGCCACAAACTGTGCAGAAAACCAGTATTGCTGTGAAATCGGAAGCCGGTTTCGAGCTGTGTTTGGCGGCCGGTGTTGCGGAGAAGTCTCAGTTGTGGTATCTTGACTCTGGTGCGACGTCTCATATGACGAACGACGCTTCGTTGCTGGAAGGGCTCGATAGCTCGAAGTTAATGAAAATTTGTTTGGCGGATGGCAAAACCATTGATGCAGTAGGTGGTGGTATTGGCCGAGTGAATTCTGTGAACGGGAACGGCGTCCGAGTGAAAGTTAAACTTGATAATGTATTGCACGTTCCGGCATTGGCTGGCAATCTGCTGTCGGTGAGTAAGATAGCTGACTTGGGTTATCGAGTGCAATTCGATGAGCATGAATGTAGAGTGCTGAAAGAAGAAGAAGTAGTGTTAGTTGCGCAACGCAAAGGTGGACTGTATCATTTAAAGCAGTACTCTGAGAAAGCGTTTCTGGCGGATCCGAAACATAGTGAGTTGTGTCATCATTTGTGGCACCGCCGAATGGGGCATCGTGATACAGTAGCTGTATCGAAGATAGTGCGAGAAAATCTGGGATACGGATTGGAGATGAACTCGTGTGAAGTGCAGTCGGTGTGTGGTCCGTGCTGTGAGGGAAAATGAGCAGAGACTCGTTCCCGAAAGTGTTCTGAACGAAAATCTGGTGCTGTGGGAGATTTGGTTCACACCGATTTGGGTGGGCCGATGGAAGAACAAACACCGAGTGGGAATCGGTTCTATATTGTGCTAGTGGATGACTACAGTCGGTATACGATGGTGTACTTGCTGCAGAGGAAAAGTGATGCTGAAGGCAAAATTCGTGAGTACTGTAATCTGGTGAAAAATCAGTTTGGTGGATATCCGAGGAAAATTCGATCTGATGGTGGTGGCGAATACAATGCCGCATCGTTGAAGGAGTTTTTGCTGATAGTGGAATTGTGCACGAGCAGACGGCTCCGTATTCCCCACAACAGAACGGCGTGGCGGAACGGAAGAATCGTTCTCTCGTCGAAATGATGCGGTGTATGCTTGCGGAGTGCAGGATGACGAAGATATACTGGGGCGAAGCGATTTGCACTACAAATTACTTGCAGAATCGTTTGCCATCGACCAGTGTATGTAGTACGCCGTATGAGTTGTGGTACAAAGAAACCATCTTATGGACATCTGCGAGTTTTTGGAGCTGAGGCATACGTCCATGTTCCCAAGGAAAAACGTCGAAAGCTTGATGTAAAGGCCGAAAAGCTGGTATTCGTCGGATACGCTGATGGTAGAAAGGCGTATCGTTTTTGAACCTGAAACAAATCATATCCACAATTAGTCGGGATGCCAAGTTTCTGGAAGTTTGTAGCAGAAAGGATGCTATACGTAGTGAGCCTGTCGGGACAGGAGGAGAAATTGAAGTTCCTCTTGCGTCTCCGATTGATCGTTTATCGGGAAGTGGCAGTGTAACGGAGAATGATGCTGATGCGGATGCGGATCTGAAGTCGCAGCAGGATAATGATGTGTCCTACTACGACACTGTTTCTGAAGGAGACCAGTCGTTCCAGGGGTTTCCTTTGGATGAGATTGCTAGGCGGTCGTCGCGTTCTACGAAGGGTATTCCACCATTGAGGTTGATTGAGGAATCATTTGCTGCCGGTGCACCTCCGGATGAAGACGTGGAGCCGAGAAACTATAACGAAGCGGTAAGAAGTGATCGAAGTGATGAGTGGAAGCCTTCGCTGCTTGATGAGCTGAAATCGCATGCTCAGAACGGCACTTGGGAGTTGGTTAACTTACTTGTCGGCAGGAAACCGGTGGGTTGCCGCTGGGTATACAAGCTGAAGAAGAACGCCGCTGGGGAAATCGTTATGCACAAAGCTCGTCTTGTTGCACAGGGATATTCTCAAAAGTTCGGAGAGGATTTTAACGAAACTTTTGCACCTGTAACCAGGCACACAACTCTTCGCGTGTTGCTGGCAGGGCGAGTAGGAAGAAAATGACATTGAAGCAGTTGGATGTAAAAACGGCCTACTTAAACGGTGATTTGAAAGAGGCGATTTTTATGAAGCAGCCATTTGGTTTCGAAGTGAAAAGAAAGAGCACATGGTGTATCGCTTGAGGCGAAGTATTTATGGACTTAAACAGTCAGCGCGTTGCTGGAACCAGAAATTGCACAACGTTCTCTTGGCATGGGTTTTCAGCAAGGTTCGGCCGATGCTTGTCTGTATACCAAAGTAGTGAACGGAAAGTACATGTGTCTGTTGGTATATGTGCACGATATATTGGTCTGTTGCGAGGATGAATGTGAAATTGATGCTGTATTCGAGATGCTGAGGAAGCAGTTTGAAATGACGGATCTCGGTGAACCAAGTTTCGTATTGGGCTTAGAGATTCAACGAGTAAACGGAAGCTATAGCATTTCGGTGGAAGGCTATATTAATCGTGTTGCAGAGAGATTCGACCTTCGTGATGCGAAACGTGCGAAGACCCCGATGGAGGAATTTTAACATTTTTAACATTAAACTGGAAGATAAAAGCCCTCTTCTGGCTGATGTGACAATGTACCGAAGTTTAGTAGGTGCACTTCTGTATATTTCTGTGTGTGCAAGACCGGATGTTGCGACCAGTGCTACAATATTGGGACGGAAGGTGAGTTTGCCAACGGAAGCGGATTGGGTGGCGGCAAAACGAGTTGTCCGCTACTTGCTGGGAACGAAAAATTGGAAGCTAAGCTATGCTGATTCTAGTGAAAAGCTGCTGGGGTATTCAGATGCTGATTGGGCCGGTGATATTGTGACCCGAAGATCGACTTCCGGATTTGTTTTCAAGTATTCTGGAGGAGCTATTTCATGGGCCAGCAGAAAGCAGAGTTCTGTGACACTGTCGTCGATGGAATCTGAATATATGGCTCTTAGTGAAGCGAGTCAGGAATTAGTGTGGCTTCTGAGTCTGTTCAAAGACATGGGTGAGGAACAAAGAATGCAGTGAAAGTTTTTGAAGACAACCAGAGTTGTATTCAGTTTGTTGTTTCGGAGAGAGTGAACCGTCGATCCAAACATATTGAGACTCAGGCACGTTATGTGAAGGAATTGTGTGACGATAAAGTTATTGATCTGACATATTGCCCGACTGAAGAAATGGTGGCTGATATGCTTACAAAGCCTGTGGGCACAGTGAAACAAATGAAGTTTGCGAAGCTGATGGGACTTTCAACGAACGATGGCAGCGGTTGTTGAGGAGGAGTGTTGGTGTATCAACAATCGTACCACCTTTAAATATGTATATACCTTACGCACAGGCGATGTGTGTAGAGTTTAGTGGAGAGTTTGTTTTCAGCAGCAGTGCTGCGCCATTTTTATTTTTATCCATTCTCAAAGTGAATTCGTCGTGTTAAGACATGCTTTTGATTTGAAGTCGTTTTATAATAAATATAAGTTTGTTTCGTTTATTAAACTAAGCCTTTTATTTACTGCAACCTAGTTCAATAGTTTCGAATGCATCTTGAAAACTAGTTGACAGATCGCGATAAATTTTGCACACATAAATATAACACTTTAAATTAGTATTACCCAAAATTTCATTAATTTTTACCCACGCGATAAAAAGTTACACCAAAAACAAAGTGTCGCATTTTTTCCAAGTCCAATCTTTATGAAAAAACTTATTTGAAACTGAGGTATAGATTTACGCATTTTTTTTATGGGACATACTGTACCTTGGCTTGGTATACTGATATCAGCTACCACCTGAAACGTTCTGCTGATGTCCACGTCGTCAGCGAAGCAGATGAACTGGCCGGATTTATTGCAAATTCTTGATCAACAATAGAAAAGGGCCTATCAACATTTGTAAACAAACACTTCTGAGCCCTTTTTCTCGCAAGCCGTTGGCTACACACGCAAACATACAGAATTGTCGTGTAGGGGAAACTTTCCCCTACATGATGATGGTATTGGTTTGCGTGGGTGGCCTACGCTTTGCGAGGAAAAAGGCTCAGAAGTGTTTGTTTACAAATGTTGATAGGCCCTTTTCTATTGTTGCTCCAGTATTGTACAATGTTGAACAGGAGACAGGAAAGACTATCGCCTTGTCAATTTCTCTGTGTCATTCTTTTCGAATATTTTAGAGGTTGGAAGTTATGTTTTGAGGGGTGATTTATAAAGTATGGAACTGAACTCTGGTACTTCCTGACTCAAACATATTTATTTTCTTAATAACCTTGAAGCCCTTTGTATCAACTTTAATAGGCGGTGGAGTCGGATGTACCTTTTAGTTAAAATAAAATTCATGTTGATACGCTTTAATTCAAATCAATTTATTGTTTATGTTTATTAGCTTGTAAACATTACATAAAAGTAGAAGTTGAACAAGATCATGATGAATATCACTTGCCTGATTTAGTTCACTTTTGAAGATTTTTTCTCTGTTACCTGTTCAAACCGTTTAAATTTCAGATTCCTTCGCATGATCACTTGCCGTACATCATCTACTACGATTAGTACTAATAATGATTCCTGTTCAAAACTTTTGCGTCTGTATGAGTGTATATTTCCTTCGGCATGTTATTATTGATTGAAACGATAATCTCGTCTTCTCTTTTACCTTTTGTTTTACATATTTTGTTGTTTTGATTTAGTTGTTTCCGGTTTATGCTCTTAGTAGGCATGGCGCTTGCATCGAACCAATTTAACTGACGAATGATTGGACAAAACAGTTTCTCGAGTTTCTGTTCTGTTTCTGATGTGGCTTTCTATATTTGTATTTCCACAAAACCTGATGAAACATTCGTTTTTTTTCTACTCTGCCTATTTGATTAGGTATACATCTCATTAGTTGTTTACGTTTTTCACGATAGTATACGAGCGAACGTCTGAGGAAATGATGTAGAAGGAGATGGTCGCTCATCACCATGAGGCACAAAGAGTGCACATTAATGTTTTTTGCTAGAATGAAAGATATGAAGAGAAAGTGTTGAAAGTTCCGTCAGTGTACGGCAGGTAGGAAGTTGAACAGATGTTTGAAAATTTGAGCGAAAGGGCATGTGTCCAGTGCACTATGGTCCAGATCACGAATTTACGAGGAAACATGCTCCCAGCGCCTAAACTTGAAACTTTACAGCAAAGTAATGTTCTACAATATGGTTTGTATCATCAAGGCCCATTTTTTTATGTTGATTAAAATTAGGATGGTCCCCATTTTCACGGAAATACAAAAACTAACTTTTTTATTTGCAGAAATAGACGTTTACATTTTTTGGCAAAGTTGTAGCGCAAAAAATTTCATGGAATTTTTACTTAAAATTTTTTTTTGTAGCTTAAAAATTGACCGATTTAGAGCAATTTTCTCTCATCAACTTAGGGTGTACCATAAAAAATTGATTTTTTGCCCTTACTTTTTTATTTCAATTCCCATCGTAAAGTTGAGTTTGGACGAGTTGTAGAACATTTAAAGACGCGTACTTTGGTATACAAATTTTGCCGCTAGCTTTAATCAATCAATAGTTATTGAAGTTTTTCTTAAAAAAATACGCCCTTTTTAAATGTTGATTTTCATGATTGGGGCAAATACAAAAAAAAATTAAAGACGTCATTTGAAGGGACAATTTGTATTGTTCAACATATGTGAAAACTAGAGATATGTTATTTCTGTATCTTGAGAAAATTACATTTGAATCTGGAAGGATTTAAGAAGAAAAACTTCAATAACTATTGATTGGTTAAAGTTAGTGGCAAAGTTAATATATCAAAAAACGCGCCTCGTCCGAACACAACTTAACAATGAAAATATAAAGCAACTTTTTCCTCGTCAACTTAGGGTGAGCCATAAAAAAAACTTTTTCTGTCCTAACTTTTTTATTTCAATTTTCGCCCTTTCGCTCAAATTTTCAAACATCTGTTCAACTTCCTACCTGCCGTACACTGACGGAACTTTCAACACTTTCTCTTCATATCTTTCATTCTAGCAAAAAACATTAATGTGCACTCTTTGTGCCTCATGGTGATGAGCGAATATCTCCTTTTACATCATACTTGTTACTCCGCGCAAGGAGAATACATAACATAACCATTAAAAAGTCTGAGGAAAGATATATTGCATACACCGCAGCATCATATACACCGTGTCCAATATATTCTCATACACTTTTCCCTTGCATTGGTAACGTCGAGTATTTTCATGTTTACGAATGAAAAAGCGAGTGTAATTAAGGAAGCGGCCATGGGTGAGATGTAGCTGACTGTAACTATATAACGATAATCTTATTTTTAAATAATACCAAATACGTGCCTGGTTTGGAAATTTAACATTCCCAAATCTGGAAGTGTGTTGCAGTGCCCTTATCCAAATGATATCGGTAATGTTTACATGCGGGGCTTATTGTATGTGAAAGTCACCTCGGAATGGGCGTGACTCTCCAGACATTCTGAAAAGGGTTGCTGGATCTGCAGTAGAGCTATCACTTTCTAGCTCTCGGATTAAAGCTGCTTCCAATGATCACGTGAGGGATTGTTGTAAACAGATTTCTTCCATGATACCATTGCCAGCCAATGAGTGTTAGATTATACACACACACACACACACACACACACACACACACACACACACACACGCGCGAATCTGGTGAAACATTTCGCGAATGTCACCGCTCACTTCAACTCGTTTTTCTCGGAATCGAAATAGAACGCCCGGCAAAGAAGACAACATATCGGGTCCCTTCAGTAGGGCGGTGTTGAGAGAAATACCATCCACCTTGGCAGCTGCATCCCAGATCAATCTGATCTTACCAGGGTTCTTGGGATTAGTAACAACTCCGAGTGGCAAGTACCATGTTCTTCGTGGATCGACACCCGAAAGTTCTTCCTCCGAAGCGCGATGAGCATAGCCCTTAATCTGGTAATCTTGAATTTGCTGGCGTATGTTCTCTTTTAGAGCGGGATTACGACTCATTCTGCGTTCAAGACACTCCAATCTACGGAGTGCAAGTGAATAACTCTCCGAGAATTCGAAATTATCATACTTCCAAAGGATGCCAGTCTCGAACCTGTCACCCCGACGCACGGTCGTGTCGGCTAGGATCTTTTTCGCTCTCGTATCTTCTGCAGACGACAATTCAACCTTGGGTATGGTTCCGGCATCTTCCTGTTCAAAATAATGCTTAACTATGTCGTGAAGATGCTTGTCGGGATGAACTTCCATGATATGGCAGCTCACTCCCGCAGATTTTGCGCAGCAACCTCCACCATATATGCACCATCCGAGGCGGGTTTTCGTTGCTACTGGTTCCCCTTTTCGTCCCTCTTTGCATTTCAGCGGCATCGACAAATTCAGTTGGTGCAACCCGATGAGCACACGTGGCACAGCGTTTTCGTAATCGGCAATCGGGATTCCTTTCAAGTGTGAGTGCTGTTTGGATAGCTCTTCTAGATTGAGTGACTGTACTGGAAGCTTTAGCTCGGATACTGTTCTAGCTGTCTGAACTCGAAAGGATTTTCCTCCATTTGCTCCCGAGATTTTGAAAGCTATTTTCTGGGAATCTGCTTCACGGCGCGTTACATTACTAGTCCAGTTAAGGTACAACGCTCCTGCTGGTCCAGACTCTCCTAATTGCTCGGCTACTGATTTTTCCACCAATGTTAAAGAGGAGCCGTCATCTAATTCTTCTTCCCGGTGCGAATGGCTTTCAGCTGTTGTTACGTGTTGGGACGCATTCACCATTTTAGAATGGAGCAACGGATTGTGTTTGTATTCGCATCCGTCGATTCCACACTTTGTTGGCAATCGACATCGACTTCTCCCATGTTGGTTGAGGCAGGTTCGACATAGTTTCAGGTTGTGAACACTACGCCAGCGGTTTTCCACGCTTAGGTCTAAGAACTGTTTACAATCCTTTACTCGATGCTCCGGTTTATTGCAGACTGCACAATTGCGCACTGTAGCTCCGGGGTCACCCATCCGCCGAGCGCTAGAATATCCCACGAGTTTAGTCACTTGGCTCGCCGCAGAGACCATTTGTGACATTTAGGTGGCTAGTTTCTGCAACGTCACATCGGGCACGGTTTGCTTGTTCATTGCCCACTGGAGCTTCAATTGCGAGGGCAACTTGTCCTCAAGTTCCTGTAGTAACGATGGGTTGTTGAGATGCGCAATTTCTCCTGCTGCCTGCAAATGGTCACAGAGTCCCTGTAATTCTATTCCGAATTCGATCAGTGTTTCCAAGCGCTCCATCTTCGGTGCTGGCGTAGTGCGTACTCTGTTGAACAGAGTGTCAATGAGCAATCCGGGACGTCCATAGAGCATCCGCAGTGTCTCCATTACTTGAGGCACAGATGCAGGCAACAGGAGCCGACTGCGCACTGATTCTCGAGCGTGGCCTTTCAAGTGCCGTTGTAGCCTTACGAGATTATCGGCGGGGCTAAAGCCGCAACATTCGGTTTTGATATTATATTGGTCGATGAATATAGGCCAGTCCTCTGGGTTTCCATCGAAATCTGGGAGATCACGAGACATCGCGCGGCGGGCTGCTATTTGCATTGCTGAGGGTCCTGAATTAATGCCAGTGATATGATTTCCAAGCTCCGGCACTGAATGTACTTGAGAGTCCCCGTGTCTCATGTTACATGGTATTCGCACCTCCCGCACTGGAGAAGGAATGGAGCCTTGATTCGCAACATTGAATGGCAACGAATGCTGTCTTGGGGCAGGCGCTCGTCTGACTCTAGCACTAGCACGGGGATGACGAGGGGGAGGATCAATCTCTCCTTGTGAAGGTGCATACTGGAATGGCAACGGTGGTATATCGATGGTAGCATCATCTGGTATAACGCTGTTTGGTGGTGGGGGAGCCGTTACATACTCAGTTGGTTGCATACGAGAATGGGGTACAGGGTAGAAGGACCGTGAGAAAACCTCCGAGATATACGGTACAACTTGTTGACCATCAGCTAGCGCGTTTGCAGGAGATTTATGTGGCGTACCAATACTAGAAGAGATCGGCTGATAAAGCGTCGCATTTCCGTCTCGACGAAAGGCGTTGCCTTCGAGAGAGGTTTCTGGGTTTGGTGCCTTTCCTGCCGCATCATTCGGTGTGCTGGCTTTGGGTTCCTTCATTACGTCACTCTTTATCCATTGACTGACTTTCTCGAGGCTGTTCCTGCCCTGTTTCTCACAACACTACCATCTTCGTCAGCTTCTTGCATCTCCAGCAAATCGAACTTTTCCTGAAGAAAGGTTTTCTCCATCTCCTCTTGATCCAGAATTCGCTTTTGCTCTTGTTCGATACGCTTCTGCTCGAGAGCCTTTTCCTGCAGGAATCGCTTACGGCGAATCTGTTGTTCTTCCTGCAGTCGCTGCTGCTCTAATGCTTTGCGGGTCGACGCTCTGGAGGACAGGCTGTTGACGCTGATTGGTAAACAATCGTTACACGTCCAGTGTCGACTTGCGACCGATCCTGTGACACCCACACAGCTGAAATGAAGCCAGTCTTCGCACTCTTCACATTCGACCATGTCGTCAACCCAATCCGGACGTTCACATTCTCTACAGGTGTTTGTGTTGTTAGATTTAGCAGTGTTTTCGAGGTTAGCCATCGTTGGCGAAGCCAAAACGTAAAACAGACTTCCTGAAGATAGTACCACTCGTGTCTATCCCCGCTCTTCGAATCACACCTTCCAATGCAATGTTAAAGAGCAAACACGACAATCCATCAACTTGGCGTAACCATAGACTAACTCTAAGACCAGTAGGTCCCATACAAAAACGATTTTTTTCTTGGCTCAGTCAGTACTAGCACATCGGTCCCAAGCTCGGACCCAAGCTTAATAATCTGCCCCTCATAATGAACTCTCACGAACACACTCTCAAATATTCTGTCAAAATAACACAGCAAATCAAAACAAAGGCGCAAATATGTAAAGTAAGGTGCTGGCTTCAAGGTGTATTTCGGACCAAGGGGTTCTACAACAGTGAACCAATTTCAAATCGCTAGTTGCATATTGATTGTTGGCGTAACCGTCTCCAAGATTTGAAGGGACTCTAGAGTGCCCCTGAGACTCCGACGACACACATCACTCGATTCATCTATGAGCACCTTGATGATACAGCCACCTTGGCTCAAGAGAGAAACATCGAATTCTGGCTACACTGTAATTTTGTACGTTTGACGTTTACATTCAGTCTGCAATAAATCGATTACAAAGTTACACGCGTTCAAGTTATTCCTCCCCGAAAGTATCAGTGGTTCTTTTGTCTGCTCTCTGGTGTTTCCTTTGTTCGTTTCCCGGTGATTCCATGCGTCTCTGTTGGTGCGGCAAAGCTCAACATTTGCATGTGTCGTTAGCACGGTACAGTACCTCCATTGCTTCTTCCATTTGGCGCTTTTTCCTTCGAAGAATATGGGTTTGCCTGTTCCCTGCCTGCCCGTACCGTTCCCCTGCTGCATTCTTCTCCTCTACTAACTACTTGCATTCACCATCAAACCAGTAATTTTCTTGATTCGGTGCAGAAATTCCTATTGCCGTTTTTGCATTACTATCAATGGCGGTTTAAATATCTTCCGTTGGTTGCACGTATTCCTGGGCAACTTCTGTTTAACGTAGTAGCTTAATGTTAGCTTACAGTGTTACGTCCGCAATTGGAATAACGTTTCCCACAGGTTTTCACTGTAATGGTTCGAGTTCTCCATTTTTCACGACCAACCGGATAGCCGGATGGTTCTGTGTGGCTGGATTTTTACAGCTCTTCAGATTTTCCCAAAACTATCTGAACCCGTAGCCTAACGGGCAGCAGAGTTAAAATAAAACCCGTGTGGTTTAATAAACGGTTAAAATACTAACGTTATGACGTCTCCTAGTTATAAGCACATGATGTCATGAGTTGCTTCGATTTCATCTAAGTTGAAGTCATTTGGAGTACGCCCCGTTAGTAGCAAATCACTCGGTTTAGCCATAATAGCTACTCAACCGCTTGAGCCAACAAATCCCTATAAAAAAAATCAAACTTAAATAAATCAACCGCCAATCGGAGTACAAAATCAACCAAAAATCATAAGGGGCAAACGAAAAAAAAACATCAACAAACATAAGAAAACAGCGTAAATACTAATTTTGGTTTTTATAGTTAAAACTCTTTATTGAAATTCAATCGATGATAATTACATATAATTTAGTGTAGCGATACCTATTTACACAAATTGACAGATATTTCAATTAATTTGTCCCAGGTCTTTTCACGGTTCTGTTTGACTCAATTCATAATATCGTTTGTTGTTCATATTGAGAAAATTGTGTGTTTGAGTACATGCTTCTGTTTTTTCACTCCCTTCAGTGTACGCGTTACACTATACGAGTAGAGATTCTAGCATTTTTTTTTGTATTTCAGAATAGACAGATGAAAATGAGATTTGCCAATAATTGAAGATTGTTTATCCTAGCATAAATGGCAAGAACAGAACTGAACACAGACTGTAGATTTTCTAGCAAGAAACTAAGAACGGGAAGTAAAGGGTGTATCGAATGATTAGTTTGATTTGTGCTTTTTTCGTCAGCTTCGCTTTCTCTTTCGTCTAATAGAACGATGCTTAATTTTGGGAAGGAGGTGAGTATAAAATGATTACCCTATGTAAATGTGTCTACACATTCGACGACTGACTTGTTCGTGGAAGATTTTTCCGCATTCCATCCGTTTGTAAAAAAAGTGGATATGATTTTGATTATTTGTGTGTCAATCGTATTTCACAATATGTCGGTTAAGGTATTAGAAATCCAATCTAAGGAAACAAATAGTTTGTTCGCTAGTCCGAATGAATATGCCAACCGTTACATCATCCTGTAGAAGAAGGCAGTCAAAAGTAACTACTACTTGTAAAAGTGTATCTGTGTGTGATTGTGGTTCCTTCTTTACTGTTCAATTTGTTATTTTTTTTTAGAACAAACTGTTCGATATGGAGTGTGTTGCATTGTTCTTCAACTGTAAATGTGTGAGTGTAGTTGATTTCGTATTCCTCTATTGTTCCTCTCTGGAATTTAACTTTTGTTTTTGTTACTGTTTCAGAGTGGTGTAACTGTGATTCTTATTCCTGGTGATGAGAAAAGGGATGTGTTTATACAAGTTTTTGGTGTGTTTATTGTTAAGAGTAGAAAATTCGTTCCAATACTATTCGCTTGTATAAGAAAGACCACATTCTCTGCTGTGTTTTATCTTCCAGAATAAAAAACCTTAAAACATCATAACACGAAACAAAAATCTTAAAAAACAAATCAATTTGTCGAGTAAATATTTTACAATAGTACTTTTAGTAGTAGTAGTTGTAGTAGTTATAGTTCGCTAATGAATTCCTTCGGTTAAATGTTTTCCACTTGTCTTCTTCGCAGATACATCTACTGAAATTCTCATTCGGAAAAAAATTTGGTTGTATAAATAGAGTCGTTTCCTTATTTCTTCCTTTTTTGTTTCAATAAATACGTGTTTCTTGTATAAACTAGTTTAGCATTGTTTTGTTTTACGGCGCCTCACCCTTGCCCATGTCACGTTCTTTTGCTTTAGCTGTTGTTGTTGTTGTTGTTGTTGTTCGTTTAATTCTAATCAGATCTCATCATTGCTTTCAGATCGGCTGCGTGACGACATTCTTGATGTTTACCGGCTTGTCTAATTGCTTTTTAATAACTTCTCAAAAAATCGCGTTCATTCTCCGCATTGTGGTCATGCTGTTGCTGTTGCTGTTGCTGTCTTCCTGCTGTGTAGTGGTTCTTCTTTTTTTGTAAAGGTTAAATTTTGAGTATTTCCGGCGAGTGTCTAAAACTGAACTGCCTAACGTCTAAACATAAAAGGTAACCGTGTTTTGCTCGTTTCCATTATGGTTTCATTGAAATTTTGTGGTCTAAATATTCCCTACAATTTTATTTCCGGTATGTTGTTTCCAGTTGTACAAAAATCTTGGCAACAGACTGGCAATCAATTTGGCTTAACGAAAATCTCGAACCAAGTGGAAGCTGGCCTGTGACTATTTTGAAAACGAAAATTTATCGCTCATCGATCGAGTGCCAAAAATCGGGAACGCTCCAACGATAGCAATCAACATTCATTCGGTCGTTTTAGAGCACATTTAATATGATTTAGGTATCGTTTTTAGCTTCATGCGTGTTTTTGTTCTCTAAGTTATTAGATTTTCCATTTTTTTTCACGGTTTCTGTTTGGTACATCATCTCTATAACACTTTTCTTTGAGAGGATTGTGAACGACAATTAGTTTTTTTCGTTTTCGTTTAAAACTGAAAGGAGACAAAAAAATATATAACAGAACAGGTGTTAAATTTGCAACGGAACCAACGCATACTCACAGCCTAAAGTACAACATCGGGCAGGGCGTGTGGCCGGGCCTAGTCTCGCATCGAGGCGTCGTGTACTATTTTCCTTTCCTTGTAGTAGATCTCCTCGGATTCCTTGTCGCACAGCAGCAGCACGACGGCACCGAATAGGAAGATGGCCGCACCCCAGCCGACGCCGTACGCCCAGCCGAATTCCCACACCGGACGGTTTCCTGCAATAAAGTGCGGATCTACGATCAACCGAGGGCATGCTCCGGGATTCTTCCAGTCAGAAGCAGGTGGCTCGTGCCACCAGAAAATCACACAAACACAAAAAAACGGAGCAAATTCCTTCGCTGCTTGGTAGCAGATATATTTGAAGGAACTGACGGATAATGTTTGAAAACAGTTTACATAGTATTCGGTTAGGGCCTGTTCAGAAACCACGTAGACTCATTTTTGAAAATCTCAGACCTCCTCCACCTTCGTTTTGTATTATGGAGCGTAGACTTTGGCCAGAACGATTGAGTAGTAGCAATTCCACTATTCGACCTTACTGTCCGAACCCATTATCTGGCAACTGTCATCTCTCATTGCAATGTAATCTTATTAATATTAACCTAAACCGAACAACAACGTGTTTTTATATCCCGTACGTTTCCCTAGTTGTATTACGGTTTATCACGGTCAAACCTTTTTCTCATCAGGTTATGGGCCCAGGCCAACGCTAGTAGTCAGTTCGGGAGTGATTAACGGTAGGAAAAAGTAAACACCGTGAGAAATTGAGGAGAAAGATGTGCATCGTGTGCAACTGTTTGACAGGACCAACTTCCCTACGTGGAAGTATCGGATGGAGGTAGTTTTGGAAGAGTATGAATTACTGGATTTCATCACGACAGAAGCACGAGAACGGGATGAGTTGGTTGTCAGAGAAAATAACACGGCACAGGAAAAGGAACGCAAGGAAAAAGAGCTGGAAAAGCTGAAGAAAAGGGAACGCACATGCAAATCCCTCATCGTCTCCCGGATAAGTGACAGCCAAATCGAATACGTTCAGGGGCATGATACACCGAAAGCCATCTGGGGTGTATTTTGTCGTGTATTCGATCGTAAAAGCGTTGCGAAGAGGATGCACCTAAGTCGACAGTTGAAGGAGCTCAAATACGAAGGTGGAGCATTGCAGCAACATTTTCTGTTCAATCAGTTCCTGGAAAATAATATTGTTCCGGATAAGTGGAGGCAAGTGAGGGTTATAGCAATCCAAAAGCCCGGAAAACCCGCTTCAAACCATAATTCGTATCGTCCCATTGCGATGCTGTCTTGTTTGCGAAAGCTATTGGAGAAGATGATTCTCTATCGACTGGACAAATGGGTTGAATCTAACGGCTTGCTGTCAGACACATAATTTGGTTTTCGTAGAAACATGGGGACGAACGACTGTCTTGCGATGCTTTCTACAGAGATTCAACTAGCCTTCACTTAGAAAATGTAATTGGGCTGCGTGTTTTTGGATATTAAGGGGGCCTTTGACTCAGTATGTGTGGACATCCTGTCAGACAAACTCCACGAGTGTGGGTTTTCTCCAATTTTGAATAATTTTTTGTTCAACTTATTGTCTGAGAAACAAATGAGGTTTTCCCATGGTGACTTGGCAACTTCTCGATTTAGCTACATGGGACTCCTCTAAGACTCATGTTTGAGCCCCATTCTTTACAATTTTTACGTCAGAGATATTGACAATTGTCTTGTGAAAAATTGCTCACTAAAACAGCTTGCGGATGATTGTGTTATCTCGGTTCAAGGACTAACCACAGTCAATCTGCAAAGACCGTTGCAGGATACGCTGGACAATATGTCTACTTGGGCCTTAAAGCTGGGCATCGAATTATCCCCGGAGAAAACCGAGATGGTGGTTTTTTCGAAGAAACATCATCCAGCAAAGTTTCCGCTTCTTCTGATGAGTAGAACAATCACACATAGCATGTCGTATGAATATCTCGGAGTCTGGTTCGATTCGAAATGCACCTGGGGGAAACACATAGTGCATCTGACACAAAAATGCCAACAGCGAATCAACTTCATGCGAACAATAACCGGTACATGGTGGGGAGCTCATCCGGAAGATTTGATCAAGCTGTACCGAACAACTATTCTGTCGGTTTTAGAATACGGTAGCTTTTGTTTTCAATCTGCGGCAAAAACACATCTGCTAAAGATTCAACGAATTCAGTATCGTTGTCTTCGGATCGCGCTAAGTTGCATGAACTCAACCCATATCATGAGTTTAGAGATACTTTCAGGAGTACAGCCATTGACAGATCGTTTTGCGGAATTAACGCTCCGGTTCCTCATCCGATGCGAGGTTTTAAATCCATCGGTTATTGATACATTCGAAAAGCTGCTCGAACAAAATGCCAAAACCCGTTTTATGAGTGTGTACCACTGGTACATAACTCTGGAGGTAAGCCCATCTTCGGTTGATTCCAATCGTAATAACTTCTTAGACTTCTTCGGTTCGACGGGGATTTTTGATTTGTCAATGAGGGAAAACATCATCGGGATCCCAGTTTACCATCGTGCGGTGTTGATACCTGCAATCTTTGCAAGCAAATATGGGCACGTCAGCGAGGACCGTAGGTTCTTCACAGATGGGTCAAAAACAGATGAATTCAGTGGTTTTGGTGTTTTTAACACGGTTCATAGCGCCTGCTTTATGCTACAAAAGCCATGTTCTGTATATGCTGCTGAACTAGCAGCTATATACTATACCCTAGAACATATAGCTTCTCTTCCACCTGAGCACTACTTCATTTTCTCCGACAGTCTAAGCTCTTTGGAGGCTGTTCGGTCAATGAAGCACTCAACGTATTTCCTATATGGAATACGTAGAAGTCTGAGTGCTTTATCTAAACGCTCTTACACTATCACCATGGCTTGGGTCCCTTCACATTGCTCGATTCCGGGCAATGAGAAGGCGGACTCACTGGCAAAGGTGGGCGCTATAGAAGGCGATGTCTACGAGCGTGAAATCGCATTCAATGATTTTTTCTCATTGGCTCGTCAAGAGACTTTGATGAGCTGGCAAAGTAAATGGAGAGATGGAGAACTGGGTAGGTGGTTGCATTCAATTCTTCCTCAAGTATCTAAGAAAGCATGGTTTAAAGGGATGGACGTGTGGCGCGATTTCATCTGTGTTATAAACCGACTGATGTCCAATCACTACTCACTGAATTCACATACATTCCGTATTGGACTTTCGGACAGCAATCTTTGTGTTTGCGGCAGGGATCGATCATGTTGTGTGGAAATGCAACGAGCATCTGAAGGCCAGATCTCAGCTTATAGAAGCTCTCCGGCTTCAAGGAAAACCACCCAAGCCAGTTAGAGAAGTGCTAGCAGACCTAGACTTAGATTACATGAATCAAATCTATTGGTTTTTAAAAAGAATTGATGTCAGAATCTAATTGTGGTTCCTTCTCTGCCGCTAATGTCCTGTCTTTTCGTGGTACGCTTTTGATCCAAATGTCCTCTTCTCGTTGTTATCTTCTAAATTTTCCTTTCTTTTTGTTCCGTTGCAGATTATCCCCGCTATGCTCACCATCAACTGCAGCTTTGTAACGGCGTGCTATCTAGAAAAATAAGACCCTAATATCCTTCCCCATCCTATTATAAATTGTTATCCCTAACCTTGAATAAATCGCAAGTACTTCGGTTCCCCAAGCTAACCTAGTTTTAAAGCAAAAACAAAACAAAATATTTATTAAACACACAATATGATTTTGGCTCCGTAATGCTCTTTGGCGCCTGAGCCTAGTAAATAAATGAATAGAAAAAAAAGTGTTTTTAAACTGCCAAAAGGTTGGCCATAAAGCGTCAGAATGCCCTGAAAAAGAGGACAAGAAGAAATCGAAGTCGACCGCTCATTTTTCAGAAGAAAGCGGTGGTGTGTGCTTTGTTAGTGTGGGGAATCCGTGCGCAATGAAGAAACTCCAGTGGTTCGTAGATTCGGGTGCGTCAGAACACATCGTAAACAATCGGGAACTTTTCGTGGAACTACGTCGGTTGGACCGTCCGATGTAAATCGCCGTTGTTAAAGATCGGGAAAGCATCATTGCAGAGTACTCGGGAACTATCGTCGTGAATTCCGTTGTCGATAAGAAGAACATTGAATGCCAGGTAAGAGATGTGCTTTTCATACTTGAAGCAAGACGCAATCTGTTCTCAGTGAGGAAGGTTGAAAGTGCGGGAATGTCGGTGGTTTTCTAAAGCGGAACGGTGAAGATTCTGAAGGGCTCAGAGGTGGTCGCCATCGGCAAGCGTGGCCATTTGCGTGTGGTGAAATTCGTAAGTGTGATGAGGCATGGCATCGTCGGTACGGCCATCTCAGCCAGAAGAACTTGATGCACCTTGCTGGAAACGGAATGGTCACCGGGATAGACAAGACACTGAAGTCGAAAGATAGTGATACCGTCGTTATTTGTGAATCGTGCGTCGAGGGTAGGCAAACCCGTAAACCTTTCCCGTTCTTCGCGAGTTCTTGAGTTAATACACACAGACGTATGTGGGCCAGTCACTCCTGTGAGTCATCATGGAGCAAGGTACTTTGTAACCTTCATCGATGACTGGAGTCGCTTTGTGAAAGTGTATCTTATTGCGTCGAAAGATGAAGTGCCACAGTGTTTTGAGGAGTACACGGCTATCGCGGAGGCGCAGTTCGGGAAGCGAATCTCTCGTATCGATTGTGACAATGGTGGTGAGTGCCGGGGTAGTGCATTCGTGAAGTTTTGCCGCAAAAAGGGGATCCAGGTGGAGTACACCGCACCCAACACGCCGAAGCAAAACGGGATCAGCGAGCGCATGAACCGTACCCTGGTGGAAAAGGCTCGCTCGATGCTCGTTCAATCCGGAATCGACAAGGGTTTCAGCAGGGACATAAACAAGCAAGCTTCACGGGCCTGGAACGATCGATTCCACCAGTTTGTGGCCAATATTGGATTTAAGCGCAGTGACAACGATCCGTGTTTGTACATTCGAAGCTTAGGACACGGAAAAGTTTTTCTTGTTCTTTACGTGGACGACATACTAGTTGTTGGCCACAATCTGAAGGTGATCCGGATCGTAAAGGAATTTGATATGGTGGATCTTGGCGCTGTTAGCAGTTTCCTGGGAATGCACATTGAGCGTGACGTGGAAGGAAGGATTATGCGGATTGGCCAACAAGGGTATCTGAGAGGTTTGCTCGCAAGGTTCGGCATGAACGAATGTCGGCCGGTATCTACCCCGATTGTATGTCACCTGAAGTTGCGGAAGGGAGAAGAGAGTAAACGTACCGACAAGCCTTACCGTGAACTAGTAGGCTGCCTGATGTACGTTGCACTTGCCAGCAGACCAGATTTATACGCGTCTGAGAACTTTATGAGCCAGTACCAAAGCTGCCCGACGGAGGAGCATTGGGTGCACCTGAAAAGAATCTTGAGATACGTCAAGGGAACGTTGAACCTGGTGTTGGAATTTCGTGGTGATGATAAAGCGATTGCTCTGACCGCATTTTGCGACGCTGATTGGGCGAACGACGTGAATGATCGACGATCTGTGACCGGGTATTTGTTCAAGATTTTCGGGAGCTTGAGCGTTTGGCTGACACGCAAACAGCCAACCGTGTCGCTCTCTTCAACGGAGACGGAGTTCGTCGCTTTGTGTACAGCTGCTTGTGAGGGAGTATGGTTGGTACGTCTTCTAGCCGATTTAGGAATCCTACTTGGTGGTCCGGTAACGTACTATGAGGACAATCAATCCTGTTTCCGAGTGGCGGAGGAGCCGCGTGACTGCAGAAGAATGAAGCATGTAGAAGTGAAGTACTATTTCATCCGTGATTTGATCAAGGCAGGAAGAATTCGGCTGAAATATGTCCCCTCCGGAGATCGACAAGCTGACATACTAACGAAGGGATTGCCGACCGCTACGTTCATTAAGCTTCGTGAGATGCTCGGATTGCAGGAATATAGGAATTTAGCAGGGATATTGAGGAGTAGCAACTCCACTATTCGACCTTACTGTCGGAACCCATTATCTGGCAACTGTCATCTCGCATAGCAATGTAACCTTATTAATATTAACCTAAACCGAACAACAAAGTGTTTTTAAATCCCGTACATTTCCCAAGTTTTATTACGGTTTATCACGGTCAAACCTTTTTATCATCAAGAACCCCTCCCCCTCCCCCTATCGCCCAGAAAAGTTTACGTGGTTTATGAATAGCCCTTACAAGCTTTTGCTGTGAGGCATTTCTGCCATAATGACCTATCAGAGAAAGTAATTTTACATAACATGACGGCTTACTTCTTACAGTCTATGCCGAAGTTGATTTCCATCAGGTATAAATTAACTATTCCCCTGTTATTTTGCGGTGATTTCGTGGGAAAAGCAAGTATGATGATTAGTTTTCGTTGGAGGCATTCGAACATCTTTGAAAATTAAGGGATTTTATGAAAGCCAACCAACGCCGAGGGTTCGATCCCCGTTTTAGAACATTTAATTGGAAAATGGATTTCATATGCTGTACCTAGTCATTGTGTATCATTCCGGGTTGGAAATGGATTTTTTTTAAAGAAATGAAAGCCGAAAACATGCATCGAATAAGCAGAGGAAGCCGTCCAGGTTGTACTGTTTTCAAACACTATCGGCGAACAGGTTTCGAAATATAAACATCACCATCACAGCGAAGATTATGACTTCAGTTAGGAGACAACGATCTCGTTGGACAGGGTTCGGTTAGTTCCGATTGACACCTTCTTGTCGAAAGATGCTTATAAATAACCGGGGAAAAAACAATAATCGTTAATTTTCATAAAGCCAATTCTGAAGCCCTTTTTCAGATTCGATGGAAACACCGAAACACCGAGATAGACAAGGTTGCTGTTCTTCTTCCGGGAAGGGTATGCGCAACGGTGTAAAAAGAGGAAGAGTTCTCCGTTCAATGGTTCAAGTTTCCGAGTACCAGGAAAATCAGCAAATGCCAATATAATCCTGTTGAGTTGCATTTATTGCGAAGCATTTTATTGCCATGAAAAACACATAAAGCGGATCATGAACTTGTTTCACTGAACGGTGACACCCTTCCAATGTAATAAATGTTAAAAGAATTGTCCCACCTAGATTGAGTTCTGCTGCGAAGCACACCGGGTACAGGATGAGGGCTACCAGCAGGGAGATTACTGAAACGAGATAAAAAAAATGCATATTGTGTTAATGTTAATCGAGTGCTTCTTTTTTCTGCTTGTCTGGTGCATGGTGTCAGATTATGGCAAAATCTAGTCTTTTGATTAGGTTAACGGTTTTTTTTAGTTTTGAAAATCGTGAGATCAAGAGTAGTTACAGTCAGTGCTGTTATTTTCGAATTCAAATGATAATTTTTGGCGGAAATGATAGAGGTGACTATCTGCGTGTTTTCCTTCAAATTGATGATACCAAAATGTTCCTTTATAATATTAAGTCTGAGCTCAATGTAAATGAAGCGCTTGTTGGTCAACGTTGTATCGAAAAACTTGAACCAACACCAACACAAAACTGACTGCTAAGACCTACCTCACCAATACGGTAATATCGGTAAGTTGTTACCCTGTTTGACAACTCGACACCACACCGGTGGTTGATAACCGGTAGTGATCGTCATAGTAAGAGCCCATCGTGCAGCGAGAGCTGTCAAATCTGAGCCAATCGTGCAAATTTTGGACCGTGGCAAGTGTTATCAGCCTCTGGCAATGAAATAAACACCGTTGCCAAATCGTTGAATCGAATTTCCGCATATCTCTTACTATGAGGATCACTAGTAACCGGGTTGGAAAATGACAATTTGCTCGCTCGGTGAGCAGCCGGTTAGTAAATTTGACAACCTGACCCAACCGAGCTAAGCGTTGCTATTTGAAGAAAAATAAGCAAAACTAGTTGAAATATTAAAACAACATCTTCATCGGGAAGACGTTTATTTCAGTTCGAGCATTTCCGATTTGTTTTTAAAGTGTTATTTTCTAATTTCATGTTTATTGTGATATGTTGTGAAAATATGAGTACATTAAAAGCCCGTGGAACGAATAGGACGCAACAATACAATGCAGTGTTTTGCAGGGCTTGGCTGGATGTTTCCCAAGATCCAATTTTGGGACAAAGCAAAACATCGAAAACCTGTACGGAAGAGTATTCAAACCGTGCACTGCACGAAATATTTAGCGAAACGAAACCGGTGCGAGAATAAATTTGAGCCTTATTGTGTTACCTTTTTGTAAACGACCAGTGACAAAGTGGGTGGGTAAATTAAAATAGGAACGCTCTCAGTCATCAAAATATTACCCAGATACGAACCCACCGGTGGGGATAGTCTAACAGCTACATGCAAAAAAAAGCCGCAGTAGAAACTACCATTTCGAGGGTTAAATTAAGCGCAAACACCAACAATTTTCACCTGACTATAAATGCGTTACAATAATAGTGTCCACCATTCCTCCCTTCGTATTCCCAGAACAGGTATGGTTCAAATCTTGAAGGCATCCGAATCATTCTCTGCGGCCGGACCGATGCACAGTGGTCGGAGATGGTCAAATCACGAACTTAATTGTATAGCGCCTTTAATATTAACTTTATCCAAAAAATGTCTGTAGACGAATTGTTGACATATGTGTTGCGCATAGCTTGGTATCTTTAAAAAAATTCATCGCCTACTATGAAAAAAATAAAAAAACTAACTTAGTTTCCTTTAATAGACAGAACGATATTTGCTTGGGCAAAGTTGTAGATCTACTCAAAATATGAAACTTTGTTGAAAACAAAAAAATCTATATCAAGTAGTTTTGGAGATATAAGTCATTTTTGGTGACAACCCCTTTAAAATTAGTTTTTCTTCCCTAACTTATCATATATACATTTTTTATGCAAACTATGATTTGAACTAATGTGAACAACGTAAAATCACATGTTTTGGTGAAGAAAACATGTACATCAATGCATTTGTTGAAAAGTTAGAGCACTTTTTAACTTCATTTTACCGCAATTTTGACTGTATATAAGGAAGAAGGTGGCAAACCGGGAACCAAGAAAAGTTATTTTTATTAAAGTTTAGACTTGGTTCTTCAAACTATTGAAGGTTTGATTAGCGCCAATTCATAAATGGCTAAGTACGATCACGTTGAATGATTGCACGTTTTTGACTTTTTTCTATACAGGAATGAGCAAGTTACCTAAATTTTGAAATGCTGCTTGCACATTTGAGAACTAGATATGATCAAATATAGTCATAATCAGTGAAGAAATGTTTTTGGGGTATTCAAAGGTGTTTGTATGGGAAATTGTGTGGAAGTGTATTTCATTTCGTTTGGAGTCTTTTTCTTTTATTCGACAAATAACACAATTGTTTTGCTACTGCGTATTTCAAAACAATACAATACAGTAACTGTTCGTTAACTGGGTGCTATTTAACTGGGCGTTCGCTTAAAAAACAAGTAAATAAGTTTCGTAGAGGATTAAAAAATTGCTAAAATGTACGAAATTGAGTCGCAATTCCATAAAAACAGAGTCAAACATTTTGCACAATGGGGTGCAGAATAAGCTACATCGCTATAACGCATAAGACATAAAAACATTATTTAATGTATGTATTGTGCAATGCTGTATCTAAACCGAATTCTGATCGAACGCCCCTCGAAATTTATTTACATCTGAAATGACAACCCAGATAACGAGCAGCATCCGCTAACTGGGCTATTCAGTTGGCCCAGTTAGCGAACTGTTGCTATATATTGTACATTAATTGAATCATAACGTCAACATATAAATAATTTGTATTTATCATTTGTATGGTTTTCACTGTACAAAAAATCTAGCTTATACTTTGCATTTTCGGAAAACTCCTTGACCTTTTTTGGGGACTTTGCCCTCAAACTGGCAATAAGTGGGTCTGAAGAAACCAATACTCCAAGAATGAGATCACCGTTTGTAGTAGCTCGTGATGTTTTCCGGGTGTGTTCTAGCCTGAACCTTTTTGTTATTCAATAGAGCGACTTTTGCGCTTCTTCAGACAATTGTCCGATAGGAACACTAAAATGAAGAATTACATCGGCACCGTGCATCAATATTTTATGGACAGTAGCGGCAAATAAAACCAAGGATATGCGGATACCAACAACCGAGCAGTTTCTAGACAATAGTTTTTGAGCTTGAACGAATTAATTTCCCTTGCAGAAGAAATAACCTGTAATATTCGATAAGCACCGTTTGATTGCCTCCTCGTCCATATCCAAAATCTCTGCAGAAACTTCATTATTCTCAAAAACCGTCACGCTATGTTCCCGTCATTTTTGTTTGAATTGCTGCTGGATAATTTGCTTGCGGTCCTTAACTTTTTCTAAGTCAGGTTCCCTGCAACGCCATTTTTTCACTTCCAACTTATAGCCCACGCGAAGAAAATATTCAAAAGATCGGTAAAAGTTATTAGATATAGGATTGATTGTAGAGTTTTGAAATAAAATGTTGGACCCAGTTTCAGCCCTGACTGGAGCGATGAAGAAGATGTTTGCGTCCGTTTTGGTACTATCTTCATCATCAGCAAACTTTTTGTTTATATTGACTGTGGTCGGTACTTCCATTTCACTGTGAGGATAGCGTTCATTAGGTCTGAGTCCGAATAATCGTCTAATGGAGTTGCTTCCAAAATCCGCTGGGCAGTGTGATCTAGAAGCGCTTGTAGCTGAATTTCAGCTTTCCTCGATCTGGAAAAAGCAGGTTTTCATAGCAGTTAGAACTCTGTCATAGCTGGGGTAAGGGTCACAGTTTCGGGTCCTGGCTTGTGTTCACAATTGATTATAATCATATTTACTCAAGCTCAAGTTAATAGTTCACACACACACAGCAACCGCATCAAGCGCACTGTATAGAACAATAGCTTTGGGTTTTATCTTGTTAATATGATGAGGCACATCATAAGGACTGAATTCCGCTTCCTGTAACAATGATTGTGTAACACTTTTTCGCCCAGCATTGTTGAATTTAATTTGAGCAGCATAAAGCAATTCTTTTGTGTCGTAATTTGTACAAAGGTCCATCGTTTTCCTTCGCTTAACGATTTAAGAACTATCCTAAAAAGAAAGTGGTTTATGCCACGCTCCGAGCTTGAACCTGAGCTGCATGGCAACTTCTCCAACATATGGAGTGGCAATTCAAACGATTCATCCATAAAACGTACATATGCCGCCAACCCTTTGCTCGGCGTCCTATTATGATTTAACCACATTTCATCGAACCGTTTGCTCAAGTAATGGACACATTCTTCAACTTCCTTTGCAACTTCGGGCATAGTGTTTTATGGGAACGAATAATAAAGTTGTATATTTCAAGACTTTTGATCGATAAATCTCCCTTGACTTTCCGCCAAATCGAGAATATTTCCCGTTTTACAACTGGAACTAGAAAAACTCCAAAATTTTTCATCAGAGGTTTAAAAAATATAAAAATGGACCTGTATTAAGAATGTTATTTTCTAATACAAGCCTACCTGCGTTAGCTGAAGCCATTTTGATTGAAAGCTCAGCTGTTTTCGTATGATTTGACAAACACACTACGTATTAATCGCGCACGAACTGAATATATTCTGAAATAACTATAACAAAAGGCTGCCTACTTATTGTAACTACTAGTTTCATTGTTAAAATGTAAACATAGGAGCAGGACTACTTGATCGACATGTTTGGGCCTGTTCATAAACCACGTGTACTCATTTTTGAGACAACCACCGCCCCTCGTAGACTTTTCTCCATACAATTTATTGAAATTTTGTATGGAGTGTAGACTTTGACCAACACCCCTCCCACCAGAAAAGTCTACGTGGTTTATGAATAGCCCCTTTCATATTTCTCCCTACAAACCTCTGAAGCTGCTTTGCAAAATTAAGGTGACTTGCTCGTTCTTGTATAGAAAAAGTCAAAAACATGCAATCATTCAACGTGATCGTACTTAGCCATTTATGAATTGGCGCTAATCAAACCTTCAATAGTTTGAAGAACCAAGTCTAAGCTTTCAATAAAAATAACTTTTCTTGGTTCCCGGTTTGCCACCTTCTTCCTTATATACAGTCAAAATTGCGGTAAAATGAAGTTAAAAAGTGCTCTAACTTTTCAACAAATGCATTGATGTACATGTTTTCTTCACCAAAACATGTGATTTTACGTTGTGCACATTAGTTCAAATCATAGTTTGCATAAAAAATGTATATATGATAAGTTAGGGAAGAAAAACTAATTTTAAAGGGGTTGTCACCAAAAATGACTTATATCTCCAAAACTACTTGATATAGATTTTTTTTGTTTTGAACAAAGTTTCATATTTTGAGTAGATCTACAACTTTGCCCAAGAAAATATCATTTCTATCTATAAAGGAAAAATAAGTTAGTTTTTTTATTTTTTTCATAGTAGGCGATGAATTTTTTTTAAAGATACCAAGCTATGCGCAACACATATGTGAACAATTCGTCTACAGACACTTTTTGGATAAAGTTAATATTAAAGGCGCTATACAATTAAGTTCGTGATTTGACCATCTCCGACCACTGTGCGATGGTATTTCTTGAACAGGATCGGTTTATGGTTGGACATTTTCTTATTGTTTCAATACAGGTTATGCAATCTGGATGGGACCTACTTCTGGTTCGGAAATAACCTCAGCTCGTTCATGTTGACTGGAATCTTTTTCGTATTGTGGATCCATTGGCGATTCTTGAACTTCAATTTCAAACCATGGGTGCGTCTCGGAATGAACGTTTGAAGTTGATGCAATGGGGTCCTGTTCGACTTGATTTAGACGATGCTGGGAGTACGGCTCAGATGCTTTTGAGGATTGTAGAACAAATATATTCACCAGTATATCGAGTGGTATCAAATCTGCTGCACTTGTTTCCTCTTCACTGAAACGCATCTTGAGTTGGTTGGTGTGTGATCTGATAAGCTTCCTCCGGTCATGCCACTCGTTCAGCAGCACATTGTGGTTGACACGACTGATGACTTCAATGATCACGCCGGGAGCCCACTGCCACCTGTTGTTGCTGCTGTAGACCTTGTCACCTTTACGCAAACCACAAGGAGTTGCGCCGTGCTTCCGATTGAACTGCTCGTCCTGCCGAAGATTGAGGAGTACAGGCTTCGGTTGATTGAGGTAAAGGAGATCCAGGACTGCCTTCATGTTTCGGCCAAGGGAACATCCGTTAATTACGTCACGCAAAAAGTGACTTTTTATAACACCCCTCCACCCTTGTCACGTGGGGGGACTTTGTATGGACCTTAAATTTTTTTTATATGGATAGTCACGTTTTCCGAAAACCCCCCTCCACCCCAACCACGTGACATAATTAATGGACCTTCCCCAAGCATCTGCTGCGAAGGTGTCTTGTCATTCAGAACATGAGTGGGGGTAGTTCTGTTTACCTGGAGGAAAGTCTGGAGTGCTTCCGTGATGTTTTCCTCCTTCTTGGTTTTGTGCAGCGACCTCTGTGGATACGGCGAGATTTGGAAGTGTTGAATGCCTTTCTTCCTGCACTAAGCCGCAAAATGTTCCGACGTAAATTGGGTGCCGTTGTCGGAGACAAAGACGTTGGGAATACCAAAGCGTGCACATAGCTCATTCAGAAACTCGATTACTACTGCTGTAGTCGGGGATCGTACGATGCAAATGTCTGGCCACTTGCAAACTTGAGAAGGCGTCCACAATCCTGGTAGTTGTATAGACCATTGAGTGGGCCAGCAAAGTCGATGTGAATTCGTTTTCAGGGAGATTGAGTGAGTGGCCACGAATGCACCGGAGCCCTGGGTGGTGACTTGGAATGTGGCACAACTGTCACATCTCTCAGCGAAGAAAGGGCGTAGGCGGTGTTGTCTGACAGCGAAGAAAGCCCGTACGGCAGTGTTGTAGTGACTGCTGTCGTTTGGCAGGCCATCCACGCTGGATATACTGGACCATGTTTTGGAGAATGACTTGACCCAGTTGTTTGTCGCAGGTAGCGAGGTATTGGCTTCTGGAGTGGGACCTCGACGTCATCTTCCAGTTCAATGGAGGCAATGATGAAATCCTCATCCGGTTTATCGTAACTGTTGATAAGGCGAGAGAGTACGTCGGCGTAACCAAATTGCGCAGTGAACACGTACTCGATTCCAAAATGGTAGCTCAAAAGTGTCAGTGCCCAACGTTGAAGGCGGTTGGCCGTGTGAACCGAAATTCCGTTTTTTGTCTGAAGATCCGCAGTAAAAGGTTGATGATCCGTTTGAAGAGTAAACCTGCGTCCTAACAGACCTTCCTTCACGATCTGTCCATTTTGCTTGTTCTGCCGCAGGATTCGCTGTTAGAGTTCTTGAAATTCATCACTTCCAGGTTTTGCCATCTCGGAGAAAGCGAAAGCAAATCTTCCTCTAGCGATGACATTCGACAATTTCCTCGTACCCAAATGTTGTATTTGATACAATATTAAAATAGTTCTTTATTTCTTGAAGTCTTATTATAGAATGTGTCGAGGCCGATTCGGTCGCCAAAAGATCAACGCAATTGCTTCCCTACACGCTTGCGACAAAAACGAACACGTCCTGACACGTCAGGAAAGCTGGTGTCACTCAAAGCGACTTAACTCTCTTGCCCTGAAAAGGTCGGATTGGGTTCCACAAGTCCGTCAAACCAATAACTTGATGACCGGCAGACTGTAAATACCGACAGGACTGGTATTTTATTCCTCTTCGGTCTTAACACTTTGAATAACGAAAATAATGCTTGATGAAGCATCACGAATCGATCGCTTGGTTGCTAATGGCTGCTGCTGTTGTCGTTCGCGTTTGGCCTTTTATATGTCCGGTTGCTACGCGTTGCCGGGCTGGCCACGGTAACTGTAGTTGCTTGTTGTCCGACTACTATGATAGTGTCCAACGATATCAATATGAGGTCTGTCAAATGTACTACAAATGTTGAAGGTTTTACCATAAACGTAGCAAAATTGACTGACATTTCATGGTAGATTTGAAAGTAGGCATAGTCGGGTAAAATTGGAGCTTTTACGATTTTTTCTGTGTACAAACCCGTCAAGTCCAAATTAACTCAACATCGAAATTAAGCTTGACTTTGATTTAATATTGCACCCTAATATTGCACCTTATAACTTATTGTCATGAATTTTTTTGTATCATTAGCATTTAAAGTTTATTGCTTTCACAATTCGCTTGTTGTTTGCTCTCAACTTAGTGTTCAAAATGCACTTCCACAGTTATTAGTTAAGAGCTTTTGATGCCAGGTAACATTTTTTGCATTAGTATGGTTTCTCAGCTAGACAACTCAGATGGTCCAGGAAAATTATTGACCAGTATATGTCCATCCTGAAGAAAACAGTGATACTGCAACCTGTTCTGGGCGGAACCCGCCACACCCAAGTTCTCCTTGACGGTCGCCTTCATTTCATTGACCACGCATATTCTGCTTCAACGCCTGGCAGATCGCTCGCTTCAGGACCAATTGCCACCCGTTGTGCGATGCAATCGATGGATCACCAGCTTGACAACTCAGCTGGTCCAGCCATAAGTCGCGCTTCCTGCTCACATCAACCTTTATCGCTGTCGTCCCAGCCCTGCAGTTGGTAATGGCAACGGGAGCTTCGGACCTGCAACTTCAGGTGACTCCCAGATCCAGGCCTCCGGATTTATTATCAAAACGTACGTGGAATGAGGACCAAAATCGACAAGTTCTTTTTGTCGGTTTCGGAGGAAGAGTACGATTTAATCGTTCTGACAGAAACATGGCTGGATGAACGGATCTACTTATCGCAACTTTTTTGATCGCTCTATACCGTCTTTAGAACTGATCGATCCTTCCAGAACAGCTGTATCGCGTAAATCGCGTGGTGTAGGGACTAACCAGCTACCTTAATCCCTTGCCTATTTCCAGTCGACTCGAACCCACAACTGGGTTGTAGTCGAAATCCCGCACAACACATTTAGTGTCGGAGTAGTTTACCTGCCTCCTGACCTAAAAAACTACTGCTCGATCATCTGTGAGCTTGTGGAATCGATAGGTTCTGTCTTGTATCGACTGAGCCCCCGCTCTCCCGCTTCTCTGTTTGGAGACTTTAACCAAGCTGGTTTGCAGTGGCGCTTTCCCAATAGTGGTGGTACACCATCTATCGATCCACTACTATCACATATGTCCGCAGCCTGCTGTGCCCTCCTGGATGAATTTGACTTGCACGGGCTTTTTCAAATGAACACTCATTTGAACAGGAATGATCGCTTGCTGGATCTTGTCCTGTTGAACGATTCTGCGCTATCTCGTTGTACCATTTCTTTGCCAATCGAGGCCCTGATCGATATTGATACCGATTATCCCGCCCTTGTTGTATCGGTTGACAATCCGTTGTTCTCCGAAGGTACAGTAAGTCTCGGTCATTGCACTACAAACGACTGTTTAACCAAGCTAGGCAATATAGCCATTTTCTCTACACGTTACGTGTAACGCACGGAAGCAAATCTTCGCTCCAACCCCAAACGGTTTTGGTCGTTTGTGAATACCAAACGGAAGGAATCCGGATTACCCAAATCAATGTTTCTCCACCGCTTCTCACTGATTGTCAGCCACACGAGAACTCCCTTCTGAGCCTTTCTGATATCGATTGGGACGGTTGATCGTTTTGTTTGTACTCGCGCTAGCCTCTTCTTTACGGCATTGTAAACAATTTCCATTGTTCTTGTGTCATCAGCCCGGTCGCTTTTGATGCAGCAGCAATTTGGCAGTTTGGAGCGGATAAACCAGCATAGGACAGACCGGATAGCAAAGGAAATGTCCCTTCTCGTCAAGTCCAAATCAGAGCGGCCGATGTTGCACGCGTTGGCCGCCATTGAACGAACTGTTCTTCCAGTATGGGAATGGAAAAAATGTAAAAGCGCACACGACGGATGCCCAGGATCATATATGCTATGTTTACAATATTCGATCTTCAGTGAACAGGAGATCGTGATGGAATAGTCGAGATATGGACGCGTAAAACGCATCATCCGGGAGAATTTTCGCGTACATAGACGTGAAGCAGGAAAAATATATATTACCAAGGCAACAAGGACAAATGCTTCAGCTGGCTTCTTGTGCCAAGCTCCACAAAGGTGCAGAGCGGTAGACTGAAAGAAATTCGCGGATGTGTAGTAACCGGCGACCCAGCTACCGTAGGATCAGAAGCTAAAGGTGAGGGGGATTGGAAATGCTAGAAGAGGTGCTGGAAGAAGAAATTTAGAAAGCAGTCATAATGCCGGTGGACACCGAAATTCGTAATGGCATACCTTGCGATCGTGCGTTGATACAGTTCGCCGTTATCAGGTTCACGAGGTCCGTAAACAAATAGATCAGCAACCATTTTAGGGATCATAAAATGGCGATCGTGGTTCTGAATTACAATGTACACAGTTTGAAAGAAACGTGCAATTTTCTGCGTTATCTAATAAAGGGTGTTTCGATCAAAATTTTGTCAACTTAAACTTGACTCATTTAATTTCATCGTGCATTAAAACATTTTTACACCCCTCATTTTGAAGATATGTGGGTGTTGCATCATGCCTCTATTTTGATTTTGAGATTAACACTTCAGTTATCAAAATGTCGTCGAAGGAAGAGAACCAACGCATCAAAATTTTGCACGTGCGTGGCGAAAATCCAAACTACTCTCACACCAAGTTGGCGAAATTGTTGAATGTGGCTAAATCAGCTGTTACAACGTATTAAAAGTGTTCGGTGAACGTTTTTCGACTAGATGTCGATTAGATGAAAAATTAGTATTTTCCATTCAATTCCAACTACCTTTGCTTATCTTGACAGATACGCGTATTTCGTCTACAATGTGCAGACTTCTTCAGTGTCTCGTACTAATAACTCGACTGGATACGACTGGGTAGTACGAGACACTGAAGAAGTCTGCACATTGTAGACAAAATACGCGTATCTGTCAAGATAAGCAAAGGCAGTTGTAATTAAATGGAATATACTATTTTTTCTTCTAATTTAGTGTTACAGGGATTCCACTAAACAGCTCAAACTCTCTAGGACTCAAAAAGCTGTTATGAGCGAAATACAGTTCATGGAAAACTTGAGTTCTGCAGCAAATGAAGTGGGCAAGGAGACTGTACAAAATCTAATGGCATGTGTTAAATTAAAGACCCGGCAATTCGCATTTGGTAAAAAGGAAGCGAAGCTAAATATTTCTCCTGATTTTGCATTAACAAAACTTGAAAAAGAAAAAGAATTTGACTTATTTATAAAAACTTTGATCGTTCAAACACATCACTGTTTGACCAAATTTTGATCAGAACACCCTTTAATAAGATGTCTTTAGTACTGCTTGGTTGATGGTTCCAGAATATTCGCAGTGATAATTTACTCTGGAAGTGTTAGAAAATGATGTACTGTGGTGTTAAGATGCAATCTCTGATCAATTGTTTTATTATTCGGTGAAATATCCAAATGCAACAAATCGCCAACATGGACAAACTTTTTTTTTTTTAGGCACCATTTATTTGATGATCTGATGATTGGTCAGTCAGTTAACATATTTTTATTCAAAAAGATTTCTTGCTTTCTCTCAATATTTGGCCACTGTATTATTTTGAATTGTTATAAAACAGGGGGTTAATCGTGTTTTGGGGTGCCGGAAGAAGTTTCCCTGGGTGTTTCTGTTTTTCAACATGTCTGTCAAACCAAAATTGAAAATTTATGCTTATTGGCAGCCAACTGCAAATGATGTAAACATGCGTGTGAGTGGTTCCAGAAATTACGGAAATTTGTCTTGTTGTGGTGACGTGTTTGAATATGTCGGAGTGTGTCTCTGAAGGTGTTTTCTCCCCTGTTAAAATAGTTATAAAATGTTTTTGAATTATTTGAAAAAAGCTACATCAACATACTTCCCAATATAAACAAATTAGCTACAGATTTGATTCAGAATGACTATAGATATAAGTTTTATTAATTAATTATTTAAGTTGATGTTATATCATCTTTATCTTCCCATTTTTCCATTTGCCTCAGCGTGGTGGGCAATAGATGTTTTCATGCTTATCTACTCTGAATCCTGGTTGGACAGTTATTACTTCCCAAATAGCTTTTCATAAGCAATCGAAATAAGAGTGATGAAGTAAGTCTCATACCAGCTTCCAGCGTGCAATCTACGGATTATTTAATTACTAACGCAACGCATTGCAACGCAAATATGATCACCTATCAAATATCTTTATTAAGAAACACAACAACTTGTATTTTGATTAATTGAGCTTGGAGTTTAATGTGGCTGAATTCCTCATTGTTCCCTACATTATTTTGAGAGGCCAGCCTTAAACAATAATTAAGAAAACTCTGAAATTAATGCATTCTATACGGTCACTATGTTCAGTCCAAGTACCACGTTTGTCCTAAATCAGTTAAAGAAACTTCTAAAAAAGCGATTTTAAACATAAACAAGTTACTGCTATTCATTGTGATGGAAGGTTTGTGTCGAACTCACACCATGAAACTCTCCTATCTTTAAATGTTTGTGATTTCCTGAACCAGCTAGAATTTGTGAAAATTCTTCAAGTTTCACAATTTCAATCGATCAAATGTTCTATTATTCGTACAGAGCACTTTACTTCGCAAAATTTCCAAAATATAGAGAAGAAACCTAAATTGACGATATGTAAAGGTAATGCAATTTTGTTTCTGCAGTTCAAGATATGTGATAAGTTCTCTTTCAACACCCGTGCTTAGATATTTTGCTCATTTCAGAGAGCGAGTGATGGCGCTATAACCATAAGCCGTACAGGGCTAGGACTAAAGTTAATGCTTAATTCTCAATCGTTTGGAGAAAAAGATGGAGCATCACTTAACCTTTTTAGACTCGACGCTCCCAACGGCTATATAAATAATTTTTGTTCTGTACACCAAACAGGGCATTCTGACTACGTGGGTTCCCCGTGTCTTCTCAAGGTAGATACCAAACCCTCCAACGGTCGCATGGACGTGGCCAGGTGAGCGACCGAGGAGTGTATTTGTGGAGATTATTGCGTGAAGAAACGTATCAGTAACTGGATCCGTTTCATGGTGACATGCAATATCTTCAACGTATTATTCCTCATCGTAGCTCCATCCACGAGATGTGCAAACGTCGTTAATGCTAATATGTAATTCATTTAACGTGAGACGTTTATAGAGTCAGTGAATCCAAAATTTGCTGGATACATTTTTATGGATTTTTTTCTTGAATCTTTTGAAAAAAAGTCGTATATCGCCATGCGTCTGGTGATAAGCTATGAGATGAACAAAAGCCAAAGCTTCAAGTACTTACAAGCCACCATCATGACAAGTACCGCGACACGGTAATACTTGTACTTGCGATTGTGATCCTGCGTGTTCAGTCCCAGACCGGTCAGTATTGTCGCTACAATATCGGTGAAAAGTGTAATTATGCAAAGGCCAGCAGTGGCTTTGATGTAGGCTGTAAAAAGAGGGGTTTATTTTACATTAATGACTCATTCGGTTTTCAATCTTATACTGATACTTACTGACATCGCGGCTGGAGTAGCAACCGGCAGGATCCTGCAGATTGAACGGCAGTGGTGGTGAGTAGTCTTCCTCGATGCAATGTACAAACAACCCCTGACGCCAGCTCTCCGCCATCAACCAATCCGTGGAGGTGAGTGCAAGGATCATTAGTATTCCCACAATCACTCCACAGATGAAGGCAATAACCTGAGGGATTGAAAGATGATGATCCCATCATATACACATTATGGTAGAATTCTTACCTTGAGCGGCCTAGTGATGGTGACGGTTTCGATCGTCGTCGTCGGTGCCATCTTGTCAGGAGAAGACCTCGTGCAGTACTGTCAGAGGAAGGAGAGAAGAACGAAACCATGAGTCAAAAAGTACTGAAAGTTAGAAAAATTAGATCATATTAGTAAAATTAAAACTTTCTGCTGGAAGCCTGTCTTTTCTGCTGGAAGCTCAAACACATTTCGGCGAGAGAAATGAAAACTTATACTACCTCAGGAAGCACAGCGGAAGATGCTTCTTGGTTTATTGCCTGGCCCCTGGAGGATAAGAATCTTGAAAACTGGCAAGACGATGCGGCTACGGGGCAAGTGATTTTTCGCTCACCTGCGGTCGCCAGTAAATTACAAACTTTTTTTTATATTTCTCTCTAGAAGCTTTCCGCCGGTCTTTTGTGGAGACCGGGGAAAAGTTACAAGCAGATAGCGTTTCTCAGTAAAAGATAGGCGTTGTGGTTACAAAATAGATGCACAGTTAAAAGATTCCGAAGTTACAGCGCAAAAGTTGAAAACGAGTCGCTTAAAATTGCTTCACTTTGTACATGCTCCTTTCAGAGCAAAAAACAACAAAACAATTTAGTGCTTTTGTTACAGTGCACTTCCTCTTGTTCAGCGGTCGCATCAGATGTAATGGAAAAGCGGTCCACCTACACGGAACCATCCTACCAGTCAAACACAGTAGGAGAGAACTGAATCTTAACAAGGAAACCAAAAGTATAGCACACAAAGGCAAAGTTAAAATTAACTCGCCAAAAATGCATCAACTCGAAAGTGCAGTTTACTTTGCTGACTTATCCTCGATCAAAATAAAACGACAATAAAGGCATTCGTGAGGCGGAGATTCTTCCAAAGCTCATTTGGGCTGCTCTGCGTTAATTTTCTTCCGCAGCTTTTGTCCGGATGAACTGCAATCTCTGGAATCGCGAAACAATGTTTTTTTTTTTTGAAGTGAACACAGTGCATGAAAATTAAGTTGCAGCGAAAAGTTTTCCTAGCATAATGAAACAAAACGGAAAAAGTTGACCAAATGCCGGGCTAGGCACAGCTGGGCCTCATTTGCGTTTAAATGGAATATGGTAGTATGTAGAATGTAGGCAGGCAGAGATTCATGCGCCCCGGTTAGCATAAGTATGAGAACGTTAACACTTGTTTTTTTTTTACCTTTTATATTATTACACTTGTTGTGTGATGTTGTGTAAGAGGAGGTATGGCAGATATGTGGAAGGGATGAAGTTGGACCGTACGTGGACTGGCTGGGTGTAAGATTTATGAAGGAAAATCTAATTACTTTGCCTTCGCCGACTTGTTACTTTAGCTTCAGACGGGTAGAAGCTTTTTTCCTTTTCAGGAAGTGGATGAACATGTACCGATTCACTTTGTTGTATGAAGTGATTACGTTATTATGAAGCATGAAGATTATGCTTAATTCATTGTGACACTCCACGGTTTGAATTGCATTGGTTTATACTGTGTAATTTTTAATTGAGAATTAGATTTGGGCGATTAGTCTAGAGTAGTTTTTTGATAATGCAATGCTTTATACCTTTATGTCTCATGGTTTCAAAGGCAATCATTGATCTATAATTAATGAATGTCTAGATCTGTTCCTTGTTCAGGTTTCAACATTTTCCTATGACATATTCTATACGTTTTCGAAATAGGTGTCTGTCATAGATACGATTTATATAAGCAGAATAAAATGGAACTTAGGTCTAACATTTGGTTTGGTTTATATTTGACTGACACCGCAATTCGTCAAAATTTGAGATAGAGAGAGAGAGAGAGAGAGAGAGAGAGAGAGACGGAATGACATCTGCTAACCTTTCAAAACACCTTGTCGGTCTCAAGTTACACGACTTTGAAATGACTTTTGACATGTTATGTGACGCCATGTTGCTTCACCTCACCTTAGGCGATATTTAGACTCACATCTATGAGATTTTATTGGACGGGTTAGCTAATCACATTTCCTCCCTGTACCTAAAATTATTTCAAAGTCATTATTGAAGCGTTATTTCGATTGGAAAATTTGGACAAAAAGACCATTGTTTTAAAGGTAAGAACAACATGTACGAAAAATGTTAAAAAAGTTTTCCTGATAACAACTATTGGAAGATTTACATAAAATTAATTTGTGTATGTGTGTGTACAATTCACCTCCCACTGACCGGCAGTGCTTTTATGGAAGAAATTTGTCCTATTTTTGACATTATGCTATCTGTGGGGTTAGATTTCACCAATCTTTATAGAGAACACGATTTTTGTCTGTGTGCTTTAAGCTAAAAATATATTTATTATTTTAACAAATTAGGCTAGTAAGACGACATTATACGACTTACATATTTGGTGTACCGAACAGAACTATTGGTTGGATCTTATCATCAATTTCACTGTGTTAGAATATCTGCAATTCATTATGTATCGTTAGGCTAGAGGTTGTGTTTCATTCATAGTACTTACTGTAAACTTTAGATATGAAATTTTAACTAAACTGCATGGTAGATTTAAGTTTTAACAATAGATAGATTTAGGTACTGTAAATAATAAACAAACAATTCAATTTAACTTATGCAGGATTCACTAGTACAGTAAATACATTTATAAAATTCTTGCTCACATCAAACTCGCGTGGTTGGTTATCTGTTGTTCGGTTGTTCTATTGTCTGATCATACCGATCATGCCAATCACTTGCGAAGACAGCGTTTATTGTGTACGAATGGAAAGTGGGGTTGTTGATCCACAGCAGTGCCACCAGAACGACGGGTCTTGTCGTTACATACCCCCTCCCGTAAAGCAGGATGAGGGTCCGAAGTCTCCGGAGGTTCATCATTTGGTTTACCCTTCTCTACAACGTCAAGAACCGCCAATTTTACTGCTGCTCTTTTGAAGACTCCGGTAGCTGTTTTCACTAGGGCCTGCCGAACTCTGCCATCTTTCCCAGGGAAGACCTCGATGATACGGCCTCGAATCCATTGTTTCCTCATTGCTCCATTCTCAGCCAAAACAAGATCGCCAAATTGTTGGTCATCCGTTTCTTCGTGCCACTTGGATCTGCGTGTGATAACAGGCAGATACTCTTGGATCCACTTGCGCCAAAACTGATCAGTGATGTACTGAGCTAGCTTCCAATTGCTCCTCAGGGTTGCATGTTCTGGGACAGGTTCCGTAGGCAGAATTTTCACTCCATTAGAGCTGCTGACTCGTCTGCCGACTCCAAGGGCACGTACGTGAGCGGCCTGCAGTTGACCATCGCCTCCGCTTCAAACAGTATCGTCTCCAAAGTTTCATCATCCGGGCGCCGAGGTGCCTACTAATATCGTCCCGACAGCTGCCTTTACCGAGCGCACCAGACGCTCCCACGCACCGCCCATATGGGGGGTGGCAGGTGGAATAAAGATCCATTTAGTTTGCGCGCTGGTAAATGTGTGGGCAAGTGCATCAATCCGTAACCTTATTTTGCTGTCCAACTCCTTGCTCGCAGACTGGAAACACGTAGCATTGTCGGTGTAGAACTCTGCAGGTGTACCTCGTCGGGTAACAAATCTACGAATAGCCATGATACACGACTCTGCAGTGAGGCTATGGACTACCTCGAGGTGCACCGCCCGCACGGTAAGTCACGTAAATAATTCCATCCACCTTTTTACGTGGCTCCTGCCTACTTTCACGTACTTTTACGGGCCGAAGTAGTCCAATCCCACATGCGTAAGGGGTCGCACGAATGGTGTCACGCGAGCTTCTGGCAGACGGCCCATGACAGGTGGTTTAGGTGAAGCCTTCACTATTTTGCACCACTCACAATTTCGTGTGACTCTACTTATCACCGCTCGTAGCTTAGGTATGTCAAAACGTTGCCTCAGTTCGTTCGTTATGGTTTCTCTATTCGCATGGCGAAATCTGTAATGGAACGATTCTACGAGTAGAACCGTTATGGGATGTTTTGCGGGCAGAATAGCGGAATATTTTGCTTCGTATTGTACGAAAGGAGCTGCCCCAATCCTCCTTCTCATACGGAGGATCCCGTCTTCGTCGAAGAACGGCCTATAGACACGGCTTGAGTTTGCAACTGCGCAATGTCGATTTTCAGGAGGACCCTGCGTCGCCTTCAGCACTGCAACTTCCTCGGGAAAGGCATCCACTTGCGCGGTTTTGCAGATGAAGCGCTCTGCTTTTGCCAATTCTTCATGGTTTAGCATTCCGCTGGTTAGCTGGCGTTGTTCAACCTTCCGTCTCAAGTTATCGATATACCGAAACATGTATGCAACCGTTCGTTGCATTTTGATCCACTTAGTGAACCGTGATGCGTCCACAATGGGGCTCTGAACCCGATGCACATGCACTGGGCGTAATTCTTCTTGTGTGGTGAATACTTGCTGTTGTGCTGGCCAGGATCCTTCATCAAGCTGCAGAAACCTAGGCCCACAAAACCACGGACCATCCATGTGGAGATTTGGCCCGTTCTTCCATTTTGTGGTCTCGTCAGCTGGATTTAATTTCGACGGTACCCATCGCCAGTGATACATATCGGTAGAAAGCAGTATTTCTCCTATGCGGCAACAAATTTGTGATATCGGCGATGTTCGAATTGTCTCCACGCTAGTACCGTCTTGGAATCGCTCCACAGGAAGGATTGCGCAATAGGAATAGTGTGGTACTTTTTACCGATTCGTGAAGGCGAGTCTCAAGAACGGCAGCTTTTAGCTCCAGTCGAGGGATGGAGAGAGTGTTGATAGGCGCCACTTTGGTCTTAGCTGATACCAACGCCACCTGTATCTGATCTTCAACGGGCAGTCGGAAGTATGCCACGTACGACTAGGCCGACTCGCTAGCGTCCACAAACATGTGCAACTGTAGACGGTCAAAGCTGGTTGGGAAAAGCGGGCGGAAATAGCACCGAGGGATTCTTAGCAACGGTAGTTGATTGAAAAGTTGTGTCCACTGCTTCCACCACTCAAAGCATTTTTCCCCAATAGCTTCATCCCAGCCGATCTTGGACGTCCATGTATCTAGGATGAGGATCTTCCCGTGCACCAAAAAGAATGAGAACATTACCACTTTTGAAACCTCTTGCTTCGTCGGCACATGATCGTCGTCCAATACCGATTGCAGGTCAACGCGTGAAATGAAAGTGTATGTAAATACATCATCCATCGGTATCCATCGCATCCCCAGAACAGATTGATAAATTCTTGGAATTGTCGTCGTGCTGCTCGCCGACCTCTCGCAACACTTCAGTAGAATTTGAAAGGATATTGCGAATGTCAAATCCGCCCATCGAATGGACGAACTTTACGTCCTTGACTACTGGAATCGCCTCTTCAATGGTTTGACAGCTGTGCAAAGAGTCGTCCACATAGTGATTTTCGTGGATGGCCGCCGCGGCTCTAGGGTACAGGTGGTTCTTATAGAGGTTCTTCACTTGTTGTGCTGAGGCGGGTGAGCACGTTGAACCGAAAGTAGCCACCTCTATCACAAAGACTTGTGGTTTTTCAGATGGATGCTCTCGCCACAGGAAGCGCAGAGAATTTTTATCTTCCTTCCGTTTTTTGATTTAATGGAACATCTTTCGTATGTCCCCTGTTACCGCCACTTGATGTTGCCGAAATCGAGAGAGCACAGCCGGCAACGGTTTCAAAAGGTCTGGTCCTTTGAGCAGCCTTGAATTGAAGGATACGTCACCCACCTTCGCCGCTGCATCCCAAATTAGCCAGAGCTTAGAAGGCTTTTTGGGATTTATAACGATATCTAGTGGTAGATACCACGTTCGTTTGGCATCGCAGGACAACTCTTCGTCTTTAACCCCTACTGGCGTAGCCTTTCTGTTTATATTCGCGTATCTGTTGCGTTACCCTCGTACCAAGCGCCGGATCCTCACGGAATTTGCGTTCCAGTGATTGCAATCGCCGCAGTGTCATGCCATAGCTCTCGGGAACTCCACCTTGTCGGACCTCCAGAGAAGGCTTGTCTCAAAACGCCTACCAATACGGCGGGTAGTACATTCCAGTAGAACTTTAGCAGGTTTGTCGTCTTCAGAATCCATTTGGACTCTAGCTGACACCATGATACTTTCGATGACGAAATAATCTCGAAGCTGCTCATTCAACAAGTTATCGGATTCCGACGGGACAGAAGCATGAAGGTTGACTGCTATGCTTCGGATCGGACTAGCAGAGATTCCCCCGTATATACTCTAACCAAGATGGCATTTAACAGCGACTGGATCGAGCGGTCCTCCTTCTCGCAGTTTCCTCGGCACACATAAACCGAGATTGTTGAGCCCTACTAGCAGCTTCGGTTGAACATTAGTGTAGTCCTCGATTGGAAGGCCTTGTAGGTGTTGGTATTGTTGAACCATTTCTCCGTAACGTAGCGATTGTGACGGAAGCATAAGACAACTTACGGTGCGAACTTGGTGTAGGGCGTGATGATGCGCACCACCCTTTGCGGCGATCTGTAGTTGTACCCGCTTCGAATTGGACTCCTCTCGAGAAACGCTTCCAGTTCAGTGCAGCGTCAAAGGCTCTATCGGTCCGGTTGCTACCAACTGCTCGGCTATCGCTTCTTCTATGAGGGTTTCCGAGGATCCTTCATCGACAAAGGCGTAAATCATCAGTTTCTGTCCATTTCCGTGTAGCACAACTGGAACGATTCGGAACATACATGAAATGCTCGCCAAGTGGTTGGCCGATATTCCAGATTGTTGTGTCGGTGGTGCACCGTAGAGAAGCGTATGATATCTATGGCGGCAACCTTCCTTTTCGCAGCCCTTCCATGACCGACAGGGCCATTTCCCGTGGCTATTGAGACAGGTACGACAGATGCTCTTCTGCTATACCCATTTCCATCGATCGTCTGGGTTCAGGGACTTGAAGCGACTACATTTCACCAATCTATGACCTTCGCGACTGCAGCACGCACACGGTTTACTGGTCTTTCCAGAAGTAGATGGCGACGAAGCGATAGAGTGGGTTTGGATAACTCCTTTATTTTTTATTTGATTTTTCTCGTTTTTTCCAGACCGATCAAGAATCGGAAGCTCGTATGAGACCTGACTCGCTGCTGCGACCTGTTCAGACATGAATTCATCGAAAGACTGCAAAGTTGCTACTGGAAGGCGTGATTTATAGATCGCCCACTCCGTTCTCATTGTCTCCGGCAGCTTCTCCACTAGTTCCTGCATAAGGGCTGAATTTGCGAGATGCAGCTATCCCGAACTCTATATTAGCATAGACTAACTCTAAGACCGGTAGGTCCCATACAAAAACGATTTTTTTCTTGGCTCAGTACTAGAACATCGGTCCCAAGCTCGGTCCCAAGCTTAATAATGCGCCCCTAATAATGAACTCACACGAACACACTCTCAAATATTCTGTCAAAATAACACAGCAATTCAAAACAAAGGCGCAAATATGTATAACAAGGGGCTGGCTTCAAGGTGTACTTCGGACCAAGGGGTTCTACAACAGTGAACCATTTTTAAATCGCTAGTTGCATATTGATTGTTGATATTAGTCTCCAGTCGGTCGTATTTAGGGGTCAGTACACGGTGGATTTTATCCAGCAGCGACCGTATCAACAATTCGGGTCTTCCATATAGTGTGCGTAGGGTTTGTTTAACGTGCGGAACGCTAGAGGGGAGCAGTAGTTTACTACGTACGGATTCCAGCGTATTTCCCTGAGACGAATCAAATTTTCAACATCGGTATATCCACACGCTGTCGTTGACTGCTAGAAGCTCGTGATGAAAAGTGGCCAGTCCTCCGGACGGCCGCTGAATTTTGGTAGATCTTTTCCCAAGACTTGTCGCGCCGCCAACTGATTACTACCCAATTCTGCTGGAACGACAGATGGACCGGGAGGATTACCGTGTGAGGGAAAATGTGATTGTCCAATGATATTTCCCGTTGTGCTGTTGAACGATGGATAAAGTTGATGCATTTGTACTGGCGCAGAAGTTTGAACGGGGTACGAGAAATCAGGTAGTATTGGTGCTGCATGGTAGCTGCTGAAGCGGGTATCTGCATGGGTATCGACCTACTGACCGGGGCAGACATTGGCACCGTAGTTTGAACTGTTGGCGGGAGCATGGCAAACACCAGCGACGATGCAGTACAGTTTGGTACTGCTGTTGAGACTACTGTCTGACTGGGTACCGACGAACTAGCTGGAATGGGACTGGGTACCGACGAACTAGCTGGAAAGGGCGGTGGAATAAGCATCGACGCGATAACTGGCTCTGTCATTACGGGCGCTGGTAATCGTAGTGTTTAACGGTTGAGTGGATCCGTAGATGATGGTACTAGATCCTCTTGTCCCGCTAGCCACGAAGACACCTTTTCGTGCGAATCTACATTTGAACTGCTTCTGCTGCCACATTCGGACATTTGCTATAGAAGCTCATTTTTCTTTTCTAAAGACTGCTCCCGCATAAGTTTCCGCTTCTCCAAAATCCTCATTTCGTCCTGAAGCTTTATTTCCCTCAGGCGGTGTTTCTCCTCCAGCAACTTCCTTTCCTCTTCCAATTGTCGCTGTATTTCCTCCATTTCTCGCTTCTTCAGTGCTTCTTCCGCCTGTAGATCCTGAGCTTGTTGCTGCTCCTGCTCCTCAAGAAGTTTCATCTTCGCCTGCAGCAGGGTCATTCGGGTAGCGGAACTCACAGATGAAGGGGGCGGGTTAACTTTCGTAGCTGTTTTCTTTGACGACGCTTTAGATTTTTTATCACCCTTCTCCGGAGTTTCAACGATTCTTTCGGCTTAGCCCCAGTCCTTTTCGGGATGCATACACTGCACACGTACGGCTGCATCTTCACGCTTTCATCAACACCGGCGCAAGAAAAGTGCTCCCATTGTTGGCATGCGTCACAAGCAACCATTTGTATGTCCGCCGAATCGGGCTGTAAGCACATTTGGCAATTGGCATCGTGATATCCATCCGTTATTCTTCCCTCGTACAAATATCTTAAAGATTTGTGGGGTTAGATTTCACCAATCTTTATAGCTAAAAATATATTTATTATTTTAACAAATTAGGCTAGTAAGACGACATAATACGACTTACATATTTGGTGTACCGAACAGAACTATCGGTTGGATCGTATCATAAATTTCAATGTATTAGAATATCTGCAATTCATTATGTATCGTTAGGCTAGAGGTTGTGTTTCATTCATAGTACTTACTGTAAAATTTAGATATGAAATTTTAACTAAACTGCATCGTAGATTTAAGTTTTAACAAGAGATAGATTTAGGCACTGTAAATAATAAACAAACAATTCAATTTAACTTATGCAGGTTATCAAATTCACTAAAGGGTGTCCACGATGAAATTGTCACACACAAAATTGATTCGCAAAATTCGAGTTTTCATCCGATTGCCATCAAATTTTCAGGGATTAGGAAATAACTATTAAACTTCATTTTACCATTTTACTCGTATTTTATTTACAGTCCATATGCAAATGCCCGCACCTTGGCCTTAACCCCGGCCATAAGATTCTGCACAACCTGTGAATCAACCGTTTTTTGCATGTACACCCATACTTTCTTCAGTTCCTCTTCACTACCTTAGGTCGTTTAAGAAGGTGCTGCTTCATAATCATTTTCGGCACGAAATTGACCTTATTGTCCGCATACTACTTCAGCACGTCCTTGGAGTAGTGGCATGAGGCCAAATCCGGCCAGAAGATTGTTGGGACGTTGTGGGCCTTCAGGAGAGGAAGCAGCCGCTTCTGGAGGCACTCTTTTATGTACACCTGTCCGTTCATCGTGTCCTGGGTCACGAAAGGTGCACTTCGCTTCCCGCACGTGCAGATGGCTTGCCAAACCAGGAATTTCTTCGCAAATTTGGACATCTTCTGAGTGCGGACATGCTCCGGAACGCTGAACTTATCCTTGGCCGTGAAAAACAGGTTGCCGGGGATCTGTTTGAAGTCGGCCTTCACATATGTTTCGTCGTCCATGATGCAGCATTCAACTTTCGTCAGCATGTTGAGGTACAACTTCCTGGCACGGGTTTTGGCGGAGTTGTTCTGCTTCTCGTCGCGATTATGGGCCTTTTGTACCTTGAACGTTCGAAGCCCAGCCTTAGCTTTGGCCTTCTGGACAAAACTTCGGCTTAGGTGCAGCTTCTTAGCCACATCCCGAACGGAGGCGTTCGGATTTCGGTTGAAGGCCCCAACTACGCGGTTGTGATTTTTGGTGTTGTACGGAATACTTTTTCCTTCACTTCTGGGCTTCCGATCGGTGGTCAACCGTTCCTCGAACCGCTTAATCACTCGCGACACCGTGGAATTCGCGATTTCCAACGTTTTAACGATGGAACGATGCGAGAGATCCTTGTTCTCGTGATGAATGCGCAAGATTTGATCACGCACGAGCTGTTCTTTCGACTGCATTTCTGCGAGTTTTGATCACAGGACTTTAAAACTTGCATGTAAATAATGCATTATGAACTAAATCCACCCAAATTTTCATTGAATTCTACCCAACGGTTAAAAAGTTAGAGCAATTTCATAGTGTGGCAATTTCATCGTGGACACCCTTTAGTACAGTAAATAAATTAATAAAACTCTTGCTCACGTCAAATTCGCGTGGTTGGTTATCTGTTGTTCGGTTGTTCTATTGTCTGATCATACCGATCATGCCAATCACTTGCGAAGACAGCGTTTATTGTGTACGGATGGAAAGTGGGATTGTTGATCCACAGCAGTGCCACCAGAACGACGGTTCTTGTCGTAACACTACTTATAGGTGCAAACACTATTAGCCCTGGAGAGATTTACATAAAATTAATTTATGCTTATCAAAAGTTTTTTTCAATGCCAAAATATGATCTAATCGAAATTTATATAGTTATGATCTTCCTAAAGGTAACCGTTTTCGAGATATTTTGAACAAAGGGTGTTCCGATTAAAATTTGGTCAAACAGTAATGTGCATGAGTCGATCAAAGTTTTTATTAATAAGTGAAATTATTTTTCTTTTTCAAGTTCAGTTGATACAGGATACAGGAGAAATATTCAACTAAGCTTCCTTTTTACCGAATGCAAATTCCCGGGTCTTTCGTTTAACACCTGCCATAAGATTTTGTACAGTCTCCTTGTCCACTTCATTCGCTACAGAACACCACCGTTTCTCGCTCACAACAGCTTTTTGAGTCTTCTTAAGGTTCTGCTTGACGATGGCCTAATATTGTTCGATTGGGCGGAGCTCTGGCGTGTTGGGAGGGTTCTTGTCCTTGGACACCACTTGAACGTTGTTGACAGCATACCACTCCATGGCCTTTTTTCCGCAATGGCAAGATGCCATATTCGGCCCAAATAGAACAGAACAATTGTGTCGCTTCAGGAAAGGCAGTAGACGTTTTTGAAGACACTCGCTCAGATAAATTTCCTGGTTGACGGTTCCGGTCGCAATGTAAACGTTGCTCTTCAAGCCACGGGTACAGATGGCCTGCCACTCACACGGAAACAAGCGTTCACGAAAATTGAAAACAGATTGTAACTGTTGACGTTTGCAGGATATCTTACCTAAAAACGTGATTTAGTTCATGATTACGTGATTCAGTTCACGGTGTTCCTATCCAGGAAGCTATTTAAAGTCTGCCTTAACGTAAGTTTCATCGTCCTGTACCACGTAATCAAACTTCGTCAGCATCGTCGTCTACAACTTTCGCGATCGTGCTTTGGCCGCCGTGTTTTCGGTGCGCATACCTTAACAATAACTGAAATCAAACACACAACGCATTTTACAAACTTAACACTCATCGGTGACTTATAAGATCTATTCTACCCCGCAAGTGAGGTCAACTATTGGAGTATTTTTAATGAACCTCACTTGTTGCAGCGATTTTCCTCACAAGCCGCCAACAACAAACAATTCTTTTAGGATAAATTTATTTTCAATTGTCAATTGGGCGCGCCTGCCTGGATCTAGTTCAACAATTGGCGCTAGAATGATGGTGTGTCACTTGCCCCGTTGCGTCGTTTGTGCATCAACAAGTCCCCTATGGAGGCACTGATCAAATTGAAACACTTTCAACCCTCTACGTTCAGCGTGTGGCCACAATATACATGTTAGTTTTGCTACTATGTACGGAGCAGATAGGGCCAGGGGTCGCGTAAATGTCATGTAATTTATCACATTTATTTGTGCACGGCGCGCGTGTGGTATGAAATTGCATCGGGATAAAATATAAACCGGGTTTCAGTACGTGTAGCGAGAAGCATAAACAAAGTGGTCGACTGCCCTCACACCCACTTCTGATACGTATATTTGCAAAGGGTCATCGTGGCCGGAACGGCTTTTCTATGTGAAAATTGTCCGTTATGGTCCGTCAAGTGGTGACCAGGTCGCGTGACAGTAATTTGATAGTGTAAACTTGTCATAGTTGATTGTCAGGTTAGAAGCAAACGATGATATTTCACGAAACGAGTTTGCCCGCGGCTTTGGAGCAGGTAAATCACTGGCGTCTCCATTGAAAGCATTCTAGTAGGGCCATTTGGAGTAAGGCCAGTAGATTATTCAATTTGCCAGAAGAGTCAGTTGGAAATCGTTCCGTTGACTGGTTATTCGATTTGTGTTTCCTCTGAAAATTGTCGGTCGTTTTTCTTTGCAAAATTAACGCCACACACGCACGCAGGATGTGTCTCCATCTTCAGCAATGAACACAGTTTTGAAAAGCGTCCACAATTTCGGTGAACGGGCAGAAGCTCGACGACGACGGCGACACAGTGCAAATTCGAGACCAAGACTACCACCGCAGGGTGTGGAAATCTTGTTAGACATACTTTCAGCTGCTTCGTTGGATCTGTGTGGAGCTTAGTTGTTGTTGCTGGAAAATTGATCCTGGAGGTGCTACCTTTTGCTTGATTCAGTGGAAACTGGTAATGTGCTTAGCGGAAAGGAGCTATAACTTCACTTATCTCTGCACATTTTCCATTATGGCGTATATTTTCACCCATAACAATATCGATGATTGTCAGAAGAGGTTTGTGGCAAACGAGGTTTACCGGCAATAATAGTATTAGATTGAAAATTATGAGTGCCGAAGACACGATCTGGATTCAAATTCTAATCAAGTCTAGAAGTAATATTGAAAGTAATTTGAAATTCATTTACTTTCCACCCAACTTTGCCGAAGACATCAACACTTTCGTTTGATTTTGTGAACCAATATATTTTGTTATAGGTAATTCAATATCATTCTACGTAAGAGTTTCGCTCCTAACTTGTTGCGTGCTCATCGATTGGAAATACCACCCAAAACAATGGATAAAGTTTTCCTCCCACCCGAGTCACGCAAAGTTTATGACCGGTAGGTAGTTCGAACTTTCACAAAAGAATCACTGCGTAACAACTTGTAATGGGCCGTGCCAAGTGGAATCAATTGTCGTAACACAGGCATAGCTAATAATAACCCTGGTGTGAAACTGTTAAATCTGGATACTCTTGGTCGTTCGACACCACACCAACTGTAAACCCTTCCGACCATCAATCTAGGTACTTCTGAACCGCCTTTATTTTCAGCTTGGCTAGCTCGGAGAATTTAATTAATTGAATCCTTTTTTACGCTGTTCAACATCCCTACAAAACAGTGCTGGAGCTACTTCCTTCCAGGCAGCAGTGCTAACATTTCACAAAAGCCGTTAACATGATAAAAGGACGGATCAAGCTAGGGAAACTCGTGTCACAATGGTGGTGTGGCGATGATGATGTAGAACCCGAGAAGCGGCATCGTCGACATCGTCCTCGTCGTCGTCGTCATTGTCGTCGCCGTTGTTATGCCAATGATGAGCGATATTAATATCGGTAAAAAGCAGACCACCGTTGCTTTTATAGCGGAGAACAGTCGGGCCACGACGTTGTTCCCACAAAAGGATGCGATGGTTGTGTACCTACACATAGCTACTACATCATCTTCATTATCATCACCATGGTCCTAAGCGGCTTTGCAGACACGGTCTGCTGCCGAGTTGTCTTCTGTCTGTACGTACATGAACTCGACAAGATCACAGAGCCAGTAGTCGGGCCACCATGAATAAGAACAAAACCCGGTACTTTTACGATTTGCATCTACCTTTTGAGTGGTCCTCGAGTGGATGGGGAGGTGGATGGCGATGGGGAAGTTGGCAAGAGGAAGAGTGGGTTTGATTGAATCTTAAAAGCTCGATTTATTACGTTCAGATAGAGGCGAAGGTTCGGCTTTCTATGAGCGATGGGCAGCGATTTTGGTGATAAATGATACTCCGCTTGGCAGTTGCTAGGTGGTGAAGTGTTCTTACATGATTGATCTGTTTTGGATAAAAAAAAATCCTATACTGTTCTGATTTTAATAGAATCACATTAAGTACAGTATCAGTGACATGTTTTCATCTCTTGTTCAAATATTCTTCCATAGTTGTTTATTGTTGATTTTCAATCGTATCTAAAGGCTGTACACGGTATAAATGCATCACTTTAAAAAAGCTGCACTATTCTAGAAATCTTGATGAAATTTTGGGTGAAACGGTCTCAGCGAGAATTGTTTACTCTGTGTGAGTTTCATTGTGTAATTTTTAATTGGTTTCAGAAATCGACGCAACAGAAAGTGCGTTAGAAAATATTGTACACTCAACAACGGAGCGATCGGTGAGGTATTGGGAACCCACAAATCGACTGTCTCTTGTTTCGGTGAGCGTTTAACTATCGATCGAAAACAAATTAATGAAAGTAACGATGTTAAGCGTTTAGCACTTCAATTAATAATTTGTAGCTCGAAAACCTTTGGTTGTACAGAAAAAACTGCCTAAGAACAAGTTGTGACCCTATGCGGGAAAGTTGTGAAACAAATATACACTAAGAAAAACAAATTTCGGAAAAAAATCGACAATTAACATGAAAATTTAAATAGGGTAACGGGATGTAATGTTAGCCTAGCTCCTTCATTCGGCCTATGTATCAAAAGTGTCATAAATCCAGCGATAATCAACAAAATTATGTTGCTATAAGGATCACCGGTGAAATCCGAAGCAATCGAGACAACATTAATCAACTTATAGTTGTTCACTTTCACGTAATTTTTGATTTTATGCACTTCTGGGGCATCATAATTTCAATGGTTAAACCTGAACAGATGCTGTACACGATCTTCAAGTGATCTAAATTTGGCTTAATTGAATCGATAAAGCGAGTAATGCAGTCTGGATGTACAGAAAATAGTTACACGTTACAAACTAACTGTTCACATAGCTGAAATTACAATGATTTTACTCGAAAATCGTAGACCCAATGTTGGGGACACATTTTTTTGTATGTTCCCAACTATGGCCTGTCGTATCAATAACGTAGTAAAAAGGTTGTTATTGGTAAAATTTGAGTGGAAATGCATGAGTTTGCTGTTGTTTATATACAAGTGACTCGTCTAAACACGAACCGAATGACTAAAGTCATTATATAGTGAATCATAATGTTTTCATTATTGAATGCCTGATAAACATATATGAACATCAATTAAGTGTTTCAAAGTAGTTTTACTTTAGTTTGATTTGTGAAATTTTGTGTTCAGTAAAGCGAATACAGCTGGCTATGCATTAATTCATAAAATTAGGAAAAAAAAACCTTACAAAGACTGCATTTAGTAATAAATCCATCGAATAGGACGAAGTTGCATCCATGAATAGACCCAATCTGTTGCCAATAGACCGACATTAAATCCATATCCCTCGAATGTTTCTGACTTTATAAAAAGAGTTGTGTAACTTTTCATGCTACATACTACCAATTGTCTTATCACACTTATCATAGCAAGTGTCTAACTAGTTGAATCTCGCTTAGAGCTTGAAAACTTTATGAGTTATAATTAAAAATGTAATCGATGGTTGCATAATAGGCTGAGTCAAGGGACACATACCC
>JASCZW010006702.1:0-85395 GCA_034211315.2 Aedes japonicus
TAAATTTCAAATAAAAGTATTCTCAGTTCAATTGAAATCAAATATAATTTCGTAATAGTAGTGAAAACGATAAGAAGCTTGCTAACATTTCCAAAATACCGGTAATTTTTCATTGAAATAGAAACTTTAGAAGAATTAAAAATTAACAACGCAACTAGCGATATAAATTGGTTCAATAGAACTTCGTCTGAATTAATTTTCGAGGCCAGCACCGTGTCATACATATTTGCGCTCATGTTGATTTACGTGTTATTTTGACAGAATACTTGAGAAAGGCAATTACGTGAGTTCATCAATAGGGCGCACACAGCTTAGATCGAGCTTGCATCGATGTTCTAAGATACCGACTGAGCCAAGAAAAAATCGATTTTGTGTGGGACCTACTGGTCTTAGAGTTAGTCTATAAGTAAAACGGTCGGGCCACTTGAGACACAACGGGCCCGGAGATAAGTATCATACAGGCCTTTTCCCGAGGGTACCGTAGAAAAGGGATTGCTGAGTATTTTCACCAAGAAGCAATCAACTATATCTATCAACTAAACCATAAATACAACCCGCATAAAGATAAACAACTAGCTGTACAGCCATAGACTAACTCCACGACCAGTAGGTCCCATACAAAAACGATTTTTTTTCTTGGCTCAGTCAGCACTAGAATATCGGTCCCAAGCTCGGTCCCAATAATGCGTCCCTAATAATGGTAGAACTCACACACGCTACTAATAATGCGCCCCCAATAATGAGAACTCACAGGAACACACTCTCAAAAAAATCCTTCAAAATAACACAGCAAATCAAAACAAAGGCGCTAATATGTATAACAAGGTGCTGGCTTCATGGTGTAATTCGAACTCAAGGGGTTCTAGCAACTGGTGAACCAATTTCAAATCGCTAGTTGCATATTGATTGTTGGTACAGCCAAACAATATTTGCAAATGCAAGGTATATTACCAACATTATATGTTATTGTTTTCAAATAGTTTAATCTCGTTGCCAGCATATAGTCCTCTCACCTCTGCAGTCGTTTTGGATTACATACCAACTTTTTGGCATAGAGTAGCAGCAAAAATTATGTTCTTGAAAAATTGCCATTTTTTATGGTTACTGGAACCTCATCCGCCTATTCAACAATAAAGTTATTTGCCGTCTATCAAATTGACATATTGTTAAACTATATAGGAGATTGTTCGTTTATAGTTGCCCTACACGTACTGTGGTAGCTTGAGAAGAGAATGTCTGCTTGATCGGATGCCAACTTTCAAACATTCTCTACGCTCATACAATTTAAACTACTTCTATTCAATTTCACAACTTGCTGTGCTCTTACGGACCTATCAAATCTTTTGTTTCAAGCAGTAATCGCCGTTCACCTCTAAGGCTGCATGGCACAAGAAGCGATATTTCCAATTTTCAAACATGTCTAATCCTTTTTAAAACAAAACGAATCGATTGAAATTAATATGGGCATCGTCAAAGCTTTTGTGGCGTGAAGCCACGGATTAAAGTGGCTTATGAAATCAGTCCTAGATTTCTAAAACGAGGGAATGAAACGAACCAGAATTTAGGCGGCATATCCGGGAAAGTTCAGGAAGAGACTTCGATAGAGCTTCTGGAAAATAATTTCGAAGTTCAGGAAGAGACTTCACAGTGCAAAAACTTCTCCGATGTTGTCAGGCAGAAACTTCTCTTTACAAGCACTGGGAGCAAAGCAGCTCAAGCAAGGACCTAACTAATACCAGAAGTTCAAGATCACATTTACCAGAATTTCACTGAGTTTCCTCAAAATTCTGGAGAGGGGACTTTATCAGGAGCTTTCACGAAGAAGTTTAGGGAAGAGGACTTCTTGAAGTTTGGAATCTTTTCAGAGGTTTAGAGTTCTTTTCCCAGAAATTCAAGATTGAACTCTCCAGAAGTGCAGGAAAACCTTCCTCTGAATTTCAGACGGGAATCCAACTCTCTCTGTAAATTTTGGATGGACTCAATCAGAAGTTTGTAAGGAAATTAGCTCAGGAAAAAACCCGAATTTCATGGAAGCTATAAACCTGTAGGATCAAGAAGAAAATTGTTAAAAAAAAAATTCAGGAAAGACTCCGCAGAAGTTCTAGCAAGAGAGGAATTCTCAGAAGTTCAGAAAGACTTCCTCAAAAGTTGAAGCTGGAACTGACCCAGAAGTGCTAGAGAGCTTCTACCTAAGGTTTCGAATTGGAACATTCCAGCATTTTCAGCACTTCTGGAAATCCCAGAAGTTCAGGTAGATACTTTTTGATAAAATCAGGAAGACACTTCCAGAAGTATGGGAACTTCTCAGTAGTTCAAGCAGGAATTTCCCAGAAATTCAGGAATGAACTTTCCCGAAGTTCAGAGAATACATTCCCCTAGAAGTTAAGAAGAGAACATCTCGAAGTTCAGCAAAGAACTTCAGAAGTTCAGAAGAAACTTCTAACAATTTTAAGAAGATTTACTAATCATTCTAGAGAGTATTTTCCGAAGTTTTGCAGAAATTTTCCTCGTAGTTCAGGATGGGACTTTTAAGAAGTTTAGAAAAAGTAACTTCACGAAAATACTTACCAAATGATTCTGGAAGGAAAGGTTGGGTTCTGAAACGTGAATTTCGAAGAAAATAAGGAGTGACTGCAAGAAGTTCATGATTTTGTCTGCAAGTTCAGGAGGAAACTTCCCAGATTTTCAACAAAGAGCCTTTTGAAAAGATCAGGAGAGAGTTTCCCTGAAATTCATGAGATCACTGACTAACCGAAGAAGCAGTCATTCATATGACCATAATGATATTAATCACTCATGACACCATATTAAAATATGTGTACACACCATCTGCCCAACCGTTCGCATCATACAACGAGGACACGCAGTCATGCAGGAATTACAATTCCTCACTTTCCACCTCGTTTGGAAGATTTGATCAGCGAAGAAAATTTCTTGAATTTTAGCTGGGAAGTATAAAAAAAATCAAGAAGTGTATCAATAAATCCACGTAGTTTCTAGAATGCTTCCAAAGTTCAAAGAATCTATAAATACAAAAATGAATTTCTGTCTGTTTGTCTGAACCTTGAAGACTCGAAAACTACTAAACCGACAGCGTCAAATTTTATATGGAGGAGTTTTTTGGGGCCGAGGAAGGTGCTTATGATAGTAAGAGACCCTCTCTCCCCTGAAAGGAGGCTCCCATAAAATGAAACACAAATCTATAAATCGAAGATGACAGCTCCTCGACATAATCTACAAAAAATCCTCGTGTTGTTTCATTAGTGTTGTTTTTACTAATGAAATAAGAATAAAAATGTTGAATTCAACTTTATAATTTCTGTAACGAAAATTGACTCTTTTTTTTATTGTTATTCAATGGTTATTGTTGAATAGAAAAAAAGTCTGTTGAATTTATCAAATGAAACTAAATTTTTATTTTAAAATACAAGCTCGAAAGAACGTTGCATTGGGAAAAGCTATATGAGAATTAGCTAACTTTCAAAATATGAAACAATAGTGTAAGGTTGCATACTATCCAAGAAATAAATGCAAAAATGTTTACATAACCACACATATCCGAAAATTACATAAAAGCTTTTATTACGGCTTTTCACTGAAAAGCGTCCACTTTGTAATCAAAAAATTACAGACTTCATAGACATTCTGAACATTTCAAATTTTTATCCAGACTTTGAAAAAATATCTGGCATCCCTGCTCACAAATATATTTTATACAACCTCAGCGCTGACAGCAATAGATCATTGCACCGAATCTATTAACCTCACTTTTTTGACAGTTCAGGGAGCTTGTTTACAAGGTGTTAGAATTTGAACCGCTCAAACGAAATTTTTCATTGGCTTTTTCCGGATTCTGTACGATTCGATTCAAGAAATAATATAAAAATAAGCACTGGTGTCTGTTTTCCGGCAAGTTTACGTCAATCGCAACAAATTCTGAGCACAAAATCTCAAACTGATCTTACCGAAAATATTCTAAGTCCACGTAAACAAGCTCCCTGAACTGTCAAAACTGCATTGATGACGCCTTCGTGCAATGATCTATTTATACAATTTCAGCTAAATTTAGAGTCATCACCAATTTAATGGCAACACTGCCTCCATTGACAGCTCCTTTATTTATTTACTGCACGCGTGTGCCAGTTTGGTGTTCCGTAAAAAGACACCGTTTTTCGTGAAATTCCTGCATAAATCGGTCCAAAATGAGAATAGAAACCTGCTACTTTTGCTCCAGCAAAATCTTCCCCGGCCACGGAATGGTTTTCGTCCGAAATGACTGCAAGGTAGGTTCGATTGTGGCTTTCTTCGTATCAACCCCTGCAAACTAACCTCAAACGTTTTCCCGTCTGTGTTTTTGTTTTCCTGTCTCAGGTTTTCAGATTCTGCCGTTCCAAGTGCCGCCGGGCGTTCAACAAAAAGAAGAACCCGAGGAAAATCCGCTGGACCAAAGTCTACCGGAAGACCAATGGCAAGGAACTCACCATCGATCCGGCATTTGAGTTCGAGAAGCGTCGCAATGTCCCAGTCAAATACAACCGGGAACTGTGGAACAAAACCATCGATGCTATCAAGAAAATTACCGAGATTAGGGAACGTCGCGAGAGGCACTTTGTCATGGAACGGCTGCGGAAGGCACGCGATCACGATATTCACACCGACATTGTGGACGTGCAGAAGAACATTGCTCTGATTCGGTCGCCGGCCGTTGGGCTGAAGGAACGCCGCGCCAAGGAGGAGGCACAGCGGTCTGCGCTGCTGATGGATGTGGAGGAGGACGAAGAGGAGATCGAATACGTCGATGCCCGCCAGTTGGAGAAACAGCTGGAGGAATCCGCCGGTCAGCTCGAGGACGCCGAGATGATGAAGGCGTAAGGCAACAGTGTGTGAGGAGTTAGTTCGGTAAGGTTGGGCGCGTAAGTTTAAGTTTTGAGTTTCTCTATTTTGAACGGAATGAAGAATGATTCAGGAGCGAACCGGTTTTTGTTGTTTAATGGAAAGAAAGTCTTCTGACGTAATCGATTGGAGGTAGCGAATTCTAAGTACACAACAAGCGCTTCGATTTTGTTCAATGTTCATTGTTGGCGATGTATCCTAATAGGATTAAAGTAAGGGAGGAAAAGTAAAGAAGGCGTGCAATATAATATGTCGATCCGTAGCAGTGGTTTGAAACAATATTTTACATACTTCATGGGTAAAACTACTGCTTGGCGAGTTTTCAGTCTAGTTTCTGAACCTAAATCATATTTCAGTTATAATTTTAGCTCGGTGGACGTTGGTTTCGTTTGCATATTGATCATGGGATTTCTCAAGAAATTTCTGTTGGCTTTAGTAACCCTAATAGGGGTTTCTACAATAATCCTGTACCTTGTTTGGATAAGGCTTGGATTCGAGTATATTCCCTTCAAGGTTCAGGACCTCGGCATGTTACAGAACGTCTCGTATGATTTCATAATAGGTGAGGTCAAAGTCTTTGACATTAAAAGTACCCTAAGCCAATACAATTCCATTGCAGTTGGAGCTGGGACGGCCGGTAGTGTCCTAGCGAATCGACTCTCAGCTAATTCGAATATATCCGTTCTGCTGGTGGAAGCTGGGGACGTTTTCGGAGCAGCATCGATCGTCCCATTGTTCAGCACGGCTATGCAGCAAACTAAGTACGACTGGGCATTCCGAACTACGCCGCAAAAGTACTCCTCACACGGACTAATCAATAATGTAAGTCTGCCAAGTGTTGCTGAATTTTTATCGATTTATAGCTCCATGATTTTGTTTGTTTAGCAACAATTCCTACCACGTGGCCGCGGACTGGGTGGATCGGGGCAAATCAATTATATGTTGCACTTCACCGGGATTAGGGAGGATTTCGATCGTTGGGAAAGGTTGGGTGCTTTCGAATGGGGCTACGAACAAATGAAGCCCTACTTGGAGAGGCATGTGCTGGAAGAAGAAGGTACGACAGACGATACGTGCCACCCTGTTCTGAAAGAGGATGAAATATTTGAGGTAAGTATACATATATAGGTAGTTTGAATAGAGGCAATTTGTTCGTTTGAAATTCATATATGCATATTTTTCGAGCATTTTCCAGCAGTTTATTTGTTTATGTGTAGTTAGGCATCAACAGACCAAGTTCAGGTCCTAATGGTGTTGGTTAAAAAAAAAAGAACATTACATAGACAGCCTTATTCTGCGTGGCGTGTGAGTCGACACGACTCGCTCTCACATACGAGGAGACAATTGTCTCAGATGAGCATGGGCATGATTTACCGCCCGAGGTTGCAACTCCGTTGTTGCCAGATCAGCTGTTATTACACAGAGAACCAATAGATGATGCTTGGGACTAATCTGTGATCTCAAACTAAGGCAATACCGGCGCCGGTCCCGCCCGAATGCAGAGCAAGTATGGAAAGGGTAGGAATATGTTGACATGATACTCGCTTTATTGGAATCCAAGGAATCCACTGCACTTCCACGAGAAATCACTGGGATTTTGGATAACTGAACTGGGTAGCAGCAGGATTCGTGTTGGTTAGCGTTAAGCTGTCAAGTTAAATATTTGAAAATTAGGAGTGATTTCCGATTTGAACCGATTTAAACCAACAGTAAGGATGCTATTGAGGCCACTCACAGAGTGTGATAGTAGTATTTCATTAGGAAAACAAGGCAATTCGTCTCAACGCCTGAGAGCCAACTCGGACCGATCTACACCAGCAGTACGGATGCCGCTGGAGACACTTACATATAGATACAATGGGTAACATTTACCTGCCTCGATCCACGTCCTTGAGAGCATTTACTACCTCACGAGTCGCCTGTATCCAACTCCGCAGGCGTCCGTCAAGCCTCTGGTACACCAATTCATCTCCATACCCAACCGAAGCACCACCACTCAAAAAGTCTTGAAAAATAGAGAGATAGTAGATATTGTCTTCAAAACTTGGTAGAAACAAACTATCTGTTGTCTGAAAAGAAACAAAACTAAGAACAAAGACACAAGTAGAGTCTCTGTAGTCCCCCGGATGTTCGAAGAGCACAGCCATTTCTATGAAAAGACACCAAGAGTTACCGCTACGGGCCGTCGATGGCCGACTACAACCATGTGGGCACCATTGGTTGAAATGAGCATTGAATGAGAATAGTGAGAACATCCCACCGAATAAACGACTACAACACTCAGTTGTCTACCAAGCTGAAGCCTACTCGAGCTATGTCTGATGAACCCAGTCGATGAGTCAACCCTCTCAAATTGTTCGATAATACGCTATTATGACAAATTTAAAAGCTCACAACTGCATGATAGTTTGTGATTTGAAAAGTGTCCAGATTCATGAACAAAAAGTCCGGGTACCGACGCAACACGGCATCTGAACTTTGAATTTGAAAACCTGTGTCGCTCGACATTACCATACACTTTGGTATGCTGATCATAAGTTTATTCCGACGGCACCAACCAGTGAATCGATCCAATAATGATTGAGGACGAGTACAATCCTCGGCAGTCCGTACCACAAAAAAAAACAGCTTTAGGTCATCAGCATACGCAAGCCTGCAGCCATCTCCTAGTAGAAGCAATACGTCGTTGAAGTATAGAACAAACAGCAACGGTCCAAGGTTGCTACCCTGTGGAACACCTGACGAGTTCGTAGTTCGCTTCCATAGTGCTATGTTCGGTGCGTCCCGATCTATAGACGTGTGATGTACTGTAGTTTATCGTTTCATGCCCACTGAAGGCGGTGTACTGGATGTTGGCGTCAAATAAACTGCTGACGGTTTCCGAAAATTTTGGGCAGAGTTGTCCTCAAATTCACGGAACATGATTCGATGGATCCAGTGCGTTTGTCTTTAATGATGGGTCCAGTCCGACTTTGAATGAGACAAAGGTCATGCTGCTGATGTCAGTTCCTTTGGCAACCAGTTTGACAACCTCCGGATCCTGAATAGTGTCAAGGTTTGCTCACACCGTTGCCAAAACTTCCTCATTCGTAATATCCGGTCACCCGGTATGCGAGACAGATACAGCCAAAATTTGTTCGCTGGCTTTGCGCAGACTGGAACAGACTTCACACTGCTGTCTAGCTGCTTAGAATCAGATTGACATTCGGTTACTTTATGTGCCAAAGGTTACTAGATGTATGAAAAATACTCTATAACCTATTTAGGATTATATCTGAAAATTCCAAATTTGGTCAACACCCACCGAAGTACTTTCCGCGTCAGATGGAAGGCAAAAACTGACGCTACCCTATTGAAGATTCGTTGCAACCCATGGATAGCGCTTTTCTAGGGAGAGGGGGGCGTTTGACCAAAGTTGACGCTCCATACAAAATTTCAAAAAAATTATATGGAGAAAAGTCTACACGGGGGAGGGGGCTGAGATTTTTAACATGGGTCTACGTGGTTTATAAACAGGCCCTTAAAAGATTACCACCAAGTCAAGTCCGTCAAGTTTAGCAATCTCGATATCATGAATCAACTTGTCGAAAGCTGCCGTTAAATCTGTGTAGATCACGTCCGTTTGGCATCGAGCGATCATAGCATCAGTGATGTACGACGTAAGGCACAATTGCTTTGCAGTTCACGACCCGCTTGCTTACTTTTTTATATACCGGAAACATGTCCGCCATTTTCCAGCAATAAGGAAATGTACCGCTAGAGAGGGACAACTGGAATACCTGATGAAGTGGATACAGAAGACAAACCATGTTCTGTTTCAGAAAAACCGACGGAACCCCATCGGGTCCGGGCTTAAGCGATGTTTTAAGGTGTAATGCCGCGTTCGAGATTGATTCTGAATCCACATCAACTAGGGTGTGTTTGATTTGCCAAGGGATCATTGCCGGCAAGGGCGTGAACAGAATCGTCTTCATAAACACTAGCAAATTTTACCGAGAACAGATCGCAAATTTCCTGTTGACTGCCAGCAGTTTCGCCATTATAGAACATGGATGAAGGTAAGCCTACTTCCTTACGGTGTTGATTAACATAGCTCCAAAAAGATTTCGGATGAGATTTGAGACGCCGCTGAACCTCACTCAGATAACGTTGAAAATGCACACGACTGATCCGTTTATACTCGTAGTTAAGTCTGCTATAGTGGCGTTTAAGCGACATGGTACGGTGTTTCGTGAATCTTTTAAGAGCCGCCCTTTTAATCCGAAGTCTCGAGCTACAACGTCCTCGACAGCAACTATTAGAGACGGATGGTGAGGGACATGCTTAACTAGAGGCACGGGAGCTGTAGAGATGACGGGAGCAATATCTCGGCCACTCACGAAGCAGAGATCTAGAGAGCAATTATTCTCATTCACCACGTTATTAACTTGGGATAGAGTTGCGGTACTGTAGCTGTCCAGAAGCTGAATAGCCCCTGCGTGGAAAGAGGAACGTTCATGGTCGGGACGGAGGAAGCCGCTGTGAGTTGGAGTCCATGCAATGCCCGCTAGGTTGAAGTCTCCCAAAATAATCATTTCATCATGGAGGGCAACCGTATTCGAAATAGCAGAAACAGATCGGCAATGCGCATCAATTAGGTCTAAATCCAGAGTTAGATCCGGAGGAATGTACACCGCACAAAGGAATAGATTACAGCCTCCAAGCTGAATTGCTACCCAAACTTGTTCTACGGTGATCCAGGAATCGTCTTCAACTGCACTTGCTTTCAACCTGACACTAACTGCAACGAGAACACCACCGTCGGTCAATTTCCTACTGTTGTTTATGTTCCGATCGCAGCGGAAAACTTCGTAACCATCTCCAAAAACATAACTAGAAACAGTCCTAGAATCCAGCCATGTCTCGGTTAAGACTATAATGTCGTAGCAATGATCCATGACCGCTAACCGATAACCATCAATAAGGCCGTTCATTCCGCCAACATTCTTGTAGTAGATTACAAGGTCCGAATTCCAACGTTCAAGGTTTGTAGCACTGGGAAAGGAAATACCATCAGAGCGGGAAGTGTCCGTTTGTTGACCATACTTGCCGTTACTTGGAATCTGGAAGACCCCGTCTCCCAACTCAACCGCAGCACCGGGACGGCTGTTGGTCGCTGACAGGTAGGGCTCGACTGTGTTGAGCGGAATAGGGGCTTCCTCAAGACTAGCGGCAATTGTGCGTCCCGGTATCCTGCTTGCAAACGTTGGTCGAAGCTGCCTAGGAGATGAACTGAAAACGACGAACAAATCAGGCAACGAAATGTCCGAAAACACAGCGTACTTGCCTGTAGTAGAAGTTCGAAAGCACCCATCAACCAACTGAAACGCAGGGCCGGGACGGCTGTTGATCGCTGGCGTGAGAGGCTCGACTGCGATGAGAGGGATGGGGACTTCCTTAGAGCATGAGGCAAGTGTGCGTCTCGGTGTAGAACAAGGTCGATGAAGGCTATTTTCATTAGTATGATCACTCCGATCAGAAGCAATAGAAATGTTGAAATTGGTGTTGGAGGCAGCGCTGGAAAACGGAAGCAGATCAGACAAAGAATTGATACTAACAGAAGCATACTTGCCTGAAAGTGGTAGTTGGAAAACCCCACTACTAATCCCGACCGCAGGACCAGAACGACTCTTAAGGCAGGAAACAACGTCATTTTGATCACAGCAAACGCCAAGCGCGACTGGGTCAGGCGGCTTAGGGTTTCCCATAGTGCGACAGGCAGTGCGTTCTGGTTTACGATGATCCAACAAACAATCATATCTCAGCATGCTGGATCCAGTCCGGAGACCGGAGTGGAAAATTGGGACGATCCCAGAGGAAAGATTACGATGGACGGCGTATCCATACGAGGTAACCACGAGTTTTTGGACCATTATCTACAAATTCACGGAACAGAATACCTCTCGACCATGAATCTGAATTCAGTGCGACTTCGCGTAGTTTTGGGTCCATTCCGACTTTGTATGATATGAAGTTCATACGGCTCGTGTCGAATCCTCTTTTCACTAGCGGAACAACCTTAACCGAATGGAAAGTGCTAAGGGTTTCAAGAATTTAACGTTTGAAGCTTACTTCCCCTATTTGTTTACAAAATCAGATACGTCTTTTTGAAATAGTACTCGAGATTTCCCTTTTCAGCAAAACCAATACCCAGCCATGCTATCAAACATCGAGAAATCTCCACCGATCAACTTTTGCCCAAGCAAAGGTCCATCCGAAGTGCACCAATCGTCGCCGTCGAACAATCCCAAACTACATATCACATCCGTCAGCACCGAAGATAATCTCCTTACCAAAGCCTTCACCGATGTTCCCCTCGATCTGGGAGCGGAATACAATTTCAACCCGGCCCGATACACCATTCGTAATGGCATACGATGGAGCAGTTACCACGAATATCTCCGTCCGGCTTTTACTCGATCCAATCTGCATATCCTAACCGGCACCATGGTCGAAAAAGTCGTCTTCGACCAGCATAATCGGGCTTCAGCCATCTCCATAAAAGTTCCCGCTTTTAACAACTCGATCCAAATCCAAACAACCAAAGAAGTGATCCTGAGTGCTGGGGCTTTTCAGACTCCGCAGCTTCTGAAGCTGTCCGGAATCGGACCAGCACTCGAGCTGAAGCGTCACCGGATCCCCATGATCCATGACTCACCAAGCGTCGGTCAGAACCTTTTCGATCACCTGAACCTGCCTCTGTTCGTGTCGATCAACGCCACTGCGAGCGTAACACTGAACAAAGTATGCCATCCCCGAACCCTTTGGAACTACTTGACCAAAGGAACGGGAGTTCTCGCTACTACCGCCGTGGCCGGAATCGGTAGTCTACATGGGGGAAAGTTTGGAGTAATCCTGTTCGGAATGGGAAGCGTTGACGAGCAAGCTCTCCGACACGTGTCCAACATGAAACAGGATGCATTCCGTGCATACTTTCCACTACATCACAACACGAGTCAGGAAGGTTTCCTATTTCTCAGCACATGCCATCAGCCGAAAAGTCGTGGAGCAGTCTATCTACGCGATCGGAAGGTACAGTCTCAACCCTTTATCAATCCAAACTACCTGAAAGATCGATTCGACGTCGAATGTATGAGTGAAGCAATTCGTTTAGCTGCCAAAACCGTTGAAAGTGAACCGTTCCGAAGGATGGGCGCCAAACTGCACTGGCCTAGGGTGAGAAGTTGTGCCAATTTTGGACCTTATGACGAGGATTTCCGCACCAATCGGCCTAGCGATCGCTATCTGGAGTGTATCCTACGGATTTCGGCCTTGACGGGGCATCATCCGGGAGGCACAGCTGCCATTGGGTCGCATTCCGATGCAGTCGTGGATGGTCATTTGAGGTTAGTTTGGTTTGAAGGGTGTGTTGATGTGGCATGAGATTGAATTCATTTTAAAATTACAGGGTAAACGGAGTCAGCGGATTGCGTGTAGTAGATGCCAGTGTGTTTCCGGCTCCGGTTTCTGGAACACCGAATTCGGTCGTGATTGCCGTAGCCGACAAGGCGGCCGATATTATTCTAAAGGAAAATAATATCGAATAACGTTTGACTTGGTAGATGTGAGTATTTTTTAAAAGGTTTTTAACTGATGGATTATAAATTTATTTAAGAAATTTTAGTAAGTTTAATGGAAAGAAAATTCCCTTCTAGTTTTTAATTAACGTGGAAAATAATGGCAGGTTAATTTTAACATTACTCAACGAAATCTCTGATCGAATATCTATCGTTTCGAAGTTTGCTTGACGCAAATTGAATTAAATTGCATCAACAAAGAGCAGAACTTTCTTTTCCCGAAAGCCATGGATTTTCGGAACTTGTTCCGGCCATACCTTTGGAACCAGAGGTTCGATTTCAAAATCATTCAATCTCGTTCTGTATAACTATGGAACCTTTCATCTGGCGAGTCGTCTCGGCTCACATTCCACGCCGAATAAGGCTAATGGTTATTTCCCTAACCTGTTCTGATAAGTTGTTCATGCTCATGCCAGTCTGTTATAGATTTGACGCAGTGTGGGATAAAACAACTTTCCTATAGGTTCCCTTTCACATAACTTCCCCACCGGCACCACCTTGCAGTATTATTCCGAAGGATAGGTGTTATTTATGTTCTGAGCGACATAAGGCGCTATAACCTTGGCAATTATTGCCAGGCTTTTGGTTTAAATGCCAAAAGTTCACCCATAGGCAAATGGAGCATAAACTAATCTCTCTAGCATCTATGCTCCCAACGATAAAGTACAAATTATCACACTGTTTAACTCTACATGGAAGCGTTTGTTACGGGAGGTCCACGCTTTCTTCCTTCCCTTGATTCAGAGTAGTAGAGCGGTTTTAGATCTTTCTGGAATCGCTCTATTTCTTGGAATCCTCTCTGCGGCACATACTACGCAGTTGACCTGGTCTCGGTTTCGGCCTTCGCAACCCTGTATGCGTCATGAATTTTCGTCAGCATCCAACATACCCGTGATGGCGTGCTTCAAGGCTCCCTGCTCAGCTTGATTTCTCTCTTCATCGTGGCTTTTGCTATCCGCTGCGCTGCTCTCCATTCTTCTCTCTCTCTCTCTCTCTCTCTCTCACGTTAAATTTAAGACTCTTGCATTCGTTTTCTGGCTTTGAGGCATCTTTTACGGAGGTTACGAAGTAGCTGATTCCATCAATATGCCGAACGACATCTGTAATTCGGCTCGATCTTTCTTGGCATGGTTGTGTCGCATGTTCCTCCCACCGCAGCCGTTGATTCCGCCTAACTCAAATTCACTACCGGATCTTCTCTGCTGAGGGCTTCAACAAAAAGCGATTTGTTGAACTGCTTCATCTTCCACTCCACCAGCCTTCGGCTCTTTGTATCTTGCGTCCGTTTACAAATACTATACAGGACCTCTTGATGGTCGCTATAAGTGTAGCCATCGCAGACTCTCGGGTTCATGATTTCCGCTGGCACGTCGCAACAGAAAGCGATGTCAACTATCGATTTTCGACCATCTTTATCTTAGGAGGAATAGCACGAAGTGAACATACATCCGGTCCGTTTGAGAGACTGCTAAGAAGAAATAGATTTTTCATGGCTAACTTCGATGCTAATAATTCCATTGCAGTTTTTAACGTTGCTAAATGCATCACTCAAGTTTTATGAAGCTTTGATACGTCTTTGTTTTGCTTAGGTAGTCTTATATTGCCCTTATTTACGAAGATATCTTGGAGATTAGCATAGCATTTTCCGACCATACAGAATCCTGGATTGGCTGTTGTAAAGACGATGAAAGCGCCAGAAGAGCTGCTTTGGGTGTGACAGGCTCTTTATCCACCGATCTCTTTGAACAACACCTAGCCACGTCCTTATGATCAGCAAGGGATGGGAGGGAAGTGTTGATTAGATGTCTACTTAAGAACTCATGCGACCTTCATAGACATCTGGAGTTGAAAGTTGGGTGGGATTGTACGGGAAGCTTTCCTTGTATTTAGGTCGTTGTGAGTGACGAAGCTAAAAATGCACTTGTCCGCTTGTCTGGGGTGGAACATAAATTACGGCATACTGGTCATAGCATCGAATAAGCATACGACATGGATCAACGGATTGGACTTGACGCGCAGGGCTGGTAGTCGGGCTATTCTGCTACCTCAGTATGGAAGAGTGACACCTTCCAGAAATGGCAAGTAGGCTAATGGTGCGGCTGCCCCCGTCCCGGTACAACCTTGGCAGCCCTCCGGATACGTTCGGAGCTTATCACCTTAAGTGGTACGCCGATCCGGCTCTTAACACGCTCTCCCGTGTCACCCCAGGCATTAAAGATAACCATAGGATCACGATAGGCGACTATCTACGAAGTGTGGAGGCAGTGGTTCGGAGGGGGAACCCAACAAAATGGACAACAACAAAGGAAAAAAAAACAAAAAATATGAAGAAAAAAAAAAAAAGAACAATGGTGGAAAGCCAAGCAACGGAGACGGAGGTGCGATAGTGTTCACAAGAAGGGGAAAGCTACAGAGGTTACCAGTACCTAATTCGGAGGCCACTGCAAGTACCAGCAGTACCAATTCACAGGGCTTCCTGACCCAGCTGGTCACCCCGCATCGCAACAGTAGCACAACTCGAGAGGACAGTGTTGGGATGGAAGACGCGATGGATATGGTCAGACACCGAATCGACGAACTCTATGATTATGTAAAAGACAGGCACAACGTCCACAACGAAATCAAAGAGATGGTGACGCGTGTCAAATCGGCCGTGATGGCAGTTGAACGCGAACAGAACGCACTGAGGATGCGAGCAGAGACTGCCGTAAAGGTTCTTAAGGACAGCCAAAAGGCAGCGGAGAAGGCAATGGTTGATGCACTGCAGACGCCAAAGGAACTCCAGAATCCACGCTCAAAAACGACGAGGAGAAAGGTGAAGACAGTGAATGGCGCACTGTCGGCTACCAGAAAAACAAAAAGAAGAAAAATCTGCAGCAAATGAAAACTTCAAGAGAGAAGAAGAAGATTGCCTGGGTCGTGTCGGGAGTGAAGTAATGGTGACACTCTAATTGTTGAGGTAAAACGCGGAACGACGTACGCTGAACTCCTCCGAAAAGTGAGAACTGATCCGGAGTTGACGGACCTAGGGGAGATGGTGGTGATAACAAGGTGCACCGGTGAGATGATCTTCGAGCTGAAGAAGGATCTCGCCATCAAGAGCATAACCTTCAAGACGCTCGTCAAAAAGTCTCTTTGTGAGCAGGCGATAGTTAGAGCTCTCTTACAGGAGACTGTGATCGAGTGCAATGATCTTGACGAGATCACAACATAAAACGAGCTGAGGATGGCGCTGACGGGGCACTGCGATCTTGGAGATGCACCAATGACAATCCGGTTAAAGAAGGCGTAGGATGACACACAGACGGCGGCAAAACGTCTGCCGACAGCAGTTCCAAAGGATTTGGAGAGATGCTTTAAGTGCATGGAATTTGGTCACCAGGCGAGGAACTTTAAAGGTTCTGACAGATCTGATGTGTGCAGGAAATGCGGGGAGAAGGGTCATTTTGCAAGAGCCTGCACAAAGCGACCGAGATGCATGCTTTGCAAAAAGGAGGACGGAAACGATCACATGACGGGGGGCTACAGGTGCCTTGTATATAAAAAGGCGACAGCAGGTCGGCAGTAATAGAGGTAACCCAAATAAACCTCAGTCATTGCGACATAGAACAGCAACTTTTGTGACAGTCAACAACAGAAACAAATTGTGACGTCGTAATCATTGCGGAACTGTATCGTGCAGTCTTGGAAAAAAAACGCCAGACCGGACTGCACGAGAGACGAACTTTACTGCAAACACACTAGCATGTGGCTGAATTTCACCACTTTAGTCTCATGCCATTCTTCACGCTAGTTGTCTCAGAGCCAGAAGACGTGTCCAGAGTGCTAAAACCGCAGCAGACAGAAAGGTACACAGGGTGGTGTTCCGAGCGGCCAGGACCAAATTAAAACGAGAGATAAGACTGAGCCAAACGAACTACCGAGCTGCTGATGGTTACCCCAGGGAGGACGCGTATCGTATTGGTTTGGCGAAGATCAAAGGCCCAACAATGGCTTCAGATCTATGTCCAGCAAAACTGAGGGTTATCGTAGATGGACTCTTCCCGACGTATGCACGACCCAACGATGTGGCCACGTACACCGCACTGCGAGGATATAATAAGTAACGTTGAGGGCATGCACGTCTCGAACGAGGAGCTCGTGCCAGTGGAGAAAGGACTTAACGTGAACAAGGCAACCGAACCAGATGGAATCCCTAAAGTAGCTCTGAAAGTGGCGATTCAGGCATTCCCGGAAATGTTCAGGAATGTGCTACAGAAATGTCTAGAGGAAGGCCATTTCCCGGAAAGGTGAAAAATACAGAAATTAGTGCTGTTGTCGAAGCCAGGAAAGCCGCCGGGGGATCCAGCATCGTATAGGCCAATATGCCTGTAGGGGGCGGTATACACTCAGATTATTTTACAGAAATCTTGAAATTTTTACCGAATTCTCAACAGCGAATATCAATGCGTCGCTGGCCGAGCTGAAGAACGAACTGAAAGAAACTAAGGTGTTAACAAAATCTATTGCTGATAAAAATCAACCTTTGGACTCGACTGTGTTGACAAGAATCCAACCATGGCCAAGTCGCAAGCGACCTAGAGATGCTGCTACAAGGGGTACACCAAAATCACGACCAGATGAGGCACTGATTGGAGGCACGAAGTCGGTAGAAAAAGTTGGCATGACTGTCGAGACAGTTGCAAAACCACCAGAGAAATTCTGGATTTATTTGTCTAGGATTGCTCGTCACGTGACCGAGGATGACATATGTGAGTTGGCGAAAACTTGCTTACAAACCAAAACCGACATTGACGTGCGAAAGCTGGTGCGTAAAGATGCCGATTTGAAACAGTTTGCGTACATCTCTTTCAAAGTTGGAGTTCTTAAAGATCTTAGGGATATTGCGTTGGATCCTTCCATATGGCCGAAAGGAATCTTTTTCCGAGAATTCGAGAACCATCAATCTGAACGGGATTTTTGGGGACCTGCAAAGGTTCCCCGAACAGACGACGGGACGTTAGCAATGGATGCCTTGGTGACTCCATCGCATTAGTTAATTTCGAAAATCCAAACGCTAAATTCCACCCCGCCTGCAGCGATGTTCTCCAAAGCCCCCACAGTAGTTCGTTTGCAGCACTGAGCGCCTCCTATAGTCATTTTTCAATAACGGAACGCACGACAAGAAGCACGATGGATGCCCCTAAGCCACCCGTCACAGTCGAGCACCGTCGGTTTACTAGCATTGCTGATTGTTCCGGCCAACCTAGTCGTTCCGTTCCTGTGTTCGGTGTTGGTGAGGGGTCATCCACCCTGCTTGCTCAGGCAAGTACCATATTATTATTGAAAATCCAAATCCTGAATTCCGCCCCGTTTGCAGCGATGTTCTTCAAAGTCAATCTGAAAAACAACTGGACAGAAAAGATAAATCTTCGACCAATCGCTACGATACAGCAAGATCACAGTGTCAGCCGCTCCGGACACCAGGACGCGCCGTAGGAAGCTCTTTGGAAGCCCTCGAGCCCTTCGACCCAGTCCTGCCACATGCTGCCGTCGTTCTACATAGTCGTCCTGGTCCTGTTGTCGAATGCGGTGAGAGGGTCTTCCAGCAACCTCTACCCGGCGAGTATTCCTTTGCTTCTACGAATGTCCAGAGTCTGATCGAAACCACTCATTCTAGCCACAACCATCAGCCTCGTCCTACGGCTGATCAATCGGGCGCTCATCCATCTGCCCCCCGAGGACCAAGACAAGCTGCAGCTGCTACTTCGAATGTCCTGGTGTACTACCAAAATGTTGGTGGGATCAACAGTTCCCTTGCCGAGTATCAATTGGCCCCTAGTGATGGTTGCTATGACATTTACGCTCTCACCGAGACCTGGCTTAACGGGAATACTACGACGAATCAACTCTTTGACGATTGCTACAACGTTTATCGACAAGATCGGTCACCTTCTAACAGCAACAAGAGTATCGGTGGCGGTGTTCTGCTAGCTGTTCATTCCAGATTCAAATCCCGTTCGGTCAATCCTCCCAATAGCACATCGGTGGAGCAAATATGGGTTGCATTGGCTACCGACGATGCTTCGCTCTACGTTTGCGTGATTTACTTTCCCCCCGACCGAGTAAATGACGCAATTCTAATCGAAAAGCATCTTGACTCGCTGAACTGGGTCGTTTCGCAGTTGAATCCAAGGGACAAGGTGATGATTCTCGGCGATTTCAACTTAAGCACGATTTCTTGGCAGCAAAATTCTCTTGGGCACTACTTTCCTATCGTTTCGCGATCTACGATTGGCATGACATCACGAGAACTGCTTGATGCGTATAGTACCGCTCAACTCAGGCAGCAGACTGGCGTTCAAAACGAGTATAATCGCATGCTTGACCTGTGCTTTGTTAGTGACGATTTGTGTGAGGATTGCACAGTTATTGAAGCACCAGCACCGCTAGTAAAAATCTGTCGGCATCATCCACCATTAATTTTGAAACTTGCGGTAAATCCATTGTGTCGCTTCCGTGATTCCTCTGAAAGTGTTTTCTACGATTTCAGTAAGGCCGATTTCAGCGGAATGAACGATTTCTTGGGACTTGTTGACTGGGACGAGATTCTTGATGTTTCTGACGTCAACCTCGCTGCATCGGCAGTGTCAGGTGTACTGCTATATGCCATTGATCAGTTTGTTCCAGTGAGGACGAAACATCAATCACCTAAACCAGCTTGGTCGAATTCCGCTCTCAAGCGCCTCAAAAGAGTGAAGCAGGCAGCTTTGAGACGGCACAGCAAATATCGAACGGATTTCACAAAATTGTGTTACGTGGAAGCGAATGCTGAGTACAAGCAATTGAACGATCATCTCTATAACGCTCATCAAGACCGTCTACAAAAAAGCCTTAAGTCCAACCCCAAAAGCTTTTGGCGTCATGTCAATGATCAGCGGAAGGAAGTCGGTTTGCCCTCCACGATGACGGATGGTTTACTCGAAGCTGATTGCATCGCCGATATTGCCGATATTTTCCGTTCCCAATTCAGCAACGTTTTCTCCGACGAGCTGCTCGACCCGCAGGACATCGCGCTCGCCACCAGTAATGTGCCCCGTCTTCCTGCCTCCGGAATGCATTATGCTATCACCAATGACATGGTAATTGCAGCTGGCAAGGAATTGAAGTCCTCATCGGGATGTGGTCCGGACGGCATTCCATCGCTTGTATTGAAACAGTGCGTGGATTGTCTTGCGTCTCCGTTAGCAAAGATATTCAATCTTTCTTTGTCCACTGGTATATTTCCGAACTGTTGGAAACAGTCATATGTTTTCCAGTGTTTAAGAAAGGTTGCAAGAGAATGGTCTCAAATTACCGGGGCATAGCTGCATTAAGTGCAGTATCCAAGTTGTTTGAGATGATTATTCTTCGGAAGCTAGTGCAGAGCTACGCGCACTATATTTCGCCGGATCAGCATGGATTCATTCCTAAACGTTCGACATCGACTAATTTGACGTGCTTCACCTCTTTCTTGGTCAAGCAACTTGAAAACGGTAATCAAGTGGATGCTATTTACACGGATCTCTCCGCTGCGTTCGATAAAATGAACCACCAGATAGCAATAGCCAAGTTTGATAAGTTAGGCATGAGCAACAACTTGCTTATCTGGCTGCGATCCTACCTAACCGATCGTAGTATGTCCGTCAGAATCGGTGATCACGTTTCGTCACCATTTAAAGTTTTGTCCGGCGTGCCTCAAGGCAGTCACCTTGGGCCGTTTTTGTTCCTGCTTTACATGAACGATGTCAATCTCATCCTCAAATGCCTAAAACTCTCATACGCCGATGATTTGAAGCTGTTCTACGCGATAAAGCATCCACCAGACGCCGTTTTTCTGCAACAACAGCTGGGGGCGTTCGCTGAATGGTGTCGCATCAATCGGATGACATTGAATGTGTCCAAGTGCTCGGTGATTTCATTTGGCCGTAAACGCGAACTCTACCAATTCGGTTATGCTTTGGCAGGATTTGAGCTGCAGCGCGAAACGACGGTTAAGGATTTGGGGATTCTCATCGATTCAAAGTGACCTTCAAAGACCACGTAGCATACGTCGTGTCTAAGGCATCATCGCAGTTAGGCTTCCTGTTCCGTTTTGCCAAAAAATTTAAGGATGTTTATTGCTTGAAATCGCTTTACTGCGCAATCGTTCGCCCTATTCTGGAATATTGTTCGGTTGTCTGGTCTCCATATTACCAGAATGAAATCCAGCGTGTTGAGGCAATCCAGCGGAAATTCATTCGATTTGCCCTACGTCATCTCAGGTGGAGAGACCCGTTAAATCTACCCAGCTATAGCAGTCGGTGCCAGCTCATCAACCTTCAACCACTTGATGGAAGGCGTAACGTGGCAAAAGCATGTTTCATTGGCGATCTCCTGCAAGGGAACATTGATTGTTCGAGACTGCTCAGCATGTTGGACATCAACATACGCCGCCGTAATCTACGCGCACATGCATTCCTGAGCCTTCCCGCGGCAAGAACCAACTATGGGCTCCATGAGCCAATACGCAGCATGAGTCGTCTTTTCAATAGTTGTTACTTTGTATTTGATTTTAATGTACATAGGGAAACAAATAAGTGTAGTTTTAGACGTATTTTTTGTTAATTTGATTAATTTTGTAGTTTTGTGATGTTAGTTTTAAGATGCCGGTCATTGGGGCAAATATTTTACCTGTTGACTGTAATAAACAATAACAGCTGAACGTTCGGTAATCTGATTTTACGGATTTCGGTGAAATTTTACCGAAATCCGGTGATTTTTTTTAAAGATAACTGTAAAGTTTCACCGAAATCCGTAAAATCGGATTACCGAACGTTCAGCTGTTGAGAATTCGGTAAAACTTTACAGATTTCTGTGAAAAAATCTAAGTGTCTAGTAAATGTTATCAGCGGAGAAATATCAGAGGAGTTCGAAAGATGGTGAGAGCGGAGTCGATGGCTAAATGGGACACGGAGGTGAACGGTCGATGGACGCACTTGCTCATAACGGATTTGTCTATCTGGATGAAACGGAAGCACGGAGATGTAAAGTTCTACCTTACGCAGTTTCTGTCTGGCCATGGTTGCTTCAGGCAATATGTGCATCGATTCGGACACGATATGCAGATGTCCTGGAGAGCGCAACTGCGTGTTGCGGCAGCTTTTGACAGTTAGTCCATATATTGTATGTCAAAGCCTGCCGCAACGCACCGTTGCGCTTCCTAGTGTAGCTAGGCCTTAACGGCGCGTTGCGGCCGCTATTGACTTAAAATATATGGACTAACTGTCAAAAGCCGCCGCAACGCGCCGTTGCGCTCCCCATTGTCGCTGGGCCTTAACACTGCGTGACTTCGCAATACACGTAAAAAAAAGCCGCATTAGAAACTACCATTTCGAGGGTTAAATTAGGCGCAATCACCAACAATTTTCAGCTGACTATAAATGCGTTTGATTTTACCATGCCTGCGATTAGATCAACCATGGTGCGGTTGATATCAATATGAGGTCTGTCAAATATACCACAAACGTTGAAGGTTTTACCATAAACGTAGTAAATTTGACTGAAATTTCATGGTAGTTTTAAAGATAGGCGTAGTCGGGTAAAATGGTAGTTTTTACTACAAGGTTTCTTTCTGTGTACGCAAAACTTGTTTAACTTCATCTCATACACTGAGGCAAAAGAACTTAAGAATTCTATAAGAATCGCTTATGAATTTGCGACAAAAGGATCTGTAATGAAAATCATTTACTTAAGATTGTTATTAGTTGTCGTATGAAAACCATATTCAAGTGTTATGAATAACATAAGCATTTACTGATGAAAATCATAATGCTGAGTAATGAATTTCATTGCAAACTTGTTATGAATTTCATAAGCATGATAAACGAATTTTACAATTAAAATTTGAATGTTTTTATCACAAAAATCATTGTTTTTTTTTTATTTTATTCACCTATTAAATAATGGACAAAGTTTGATATATTAAAATGTCCTTGTTGATAGAATATTTAATCATTTGGTGCTCTTGAGTTTTTTTTATGGAATGAAAATCGGATTTACGGAATTTATTCATTTCATTCACATTCGGTTTATTCAATTCGTTCACTGGGTTGTTTACTTGGCTGCTGCTAGCATCTTTGGTGGAAGGATGACATGCTTGAATTTCATGCTTATCCAAATGGAGATCCTGTTAAAATAAAACATTAAACTGTTTAGGTTATACAGGGAAAAATAAGTTTAATACAAAGCTTACAAGGTTCACCATTTTGAAAAACTGATGCCAAACTAAAGTTGATGACTTCAACGACGCTCTGGAAATCATAAGTCGCGCTTATATAATACATAATTTATGGATAAGAAATTCAAAAGTGGCTTATGAAATAAAATTCATCCTTTTTCATAAGTCATGTCTTATGAAATTCTTAAGTTCTTTTGCCTCAGTGTAGGAACCACTTGCACACGCGCACAAGTAATCCACGACGGCAGCTTGCACGAGTTCAAAGTTCATAGTTCAATCTGCTCCAATGCACTTTTTTTCCATTTTCGTTCCATTTACCAATCATCAGCAAGAAACGTGCAAAAATATTAACGAATCTTCAAGCCATGTACAAACGGACACATAAGACTTGCACTCCGACGACTTCTTTATAAATTGTATTGTCTGTTCATAACCCACGTAGACTCATTTTTGAAAATCTCAGACACCCCTCCCCCCGTAGACTTTCCTCCATACAATTTTTTGAAATTTTTTTATGGAACGTAGACTTTGATCAAACCAATCCCCCTCCCCTTAGAAAAGTCTACGTGGATTATGAATAGCCCCTGTTTCACAATCTATATAAATAAAAATGAGTTGGGGTTTCATTTGTCACGATTTAACTCACGAGCGGAAGGACCGTTTGGCAAGATTTTTGCTTTGTTGGATTCGTCTTGGACACCGGAAGGTTCTTATGATGGTTTGAAAACCCTCCCTTCTCTGGAAAGGGGGGCTGCCATACAAGTGAAGCACAAATTTCTGCATAACTCAAGAACTGATCAAGCAAATCGAATCAAATTTGGCATGTGGAGGGTTTTTGAGGCAACCAATGTTTCTATGGTAGTCATAGACCCCTCCCCTTTTTGAAAGGGCGGGGGGTTCAAACAAATGAAACTAAAATTTTTATTATAATCGAAGAGCCCCGTGTGATGGTTCGAGAACTAATCAAGCAAATGGAACCAAATTTGGCATGTGGGGGGTTTTGAAGGCAATCATTATATGGTGGTTTAAGAAACCACCCCCTCTGGAAGGGAGGGCTACCATACATATGACACACAAATTTCTACCAAAAATGAGAATTATTCAGGATACTTAAACACAAAACGTGTATTTCTCGGGTAAGAAGCATGTTTTGATACTAGTTTGAACCCCTGCTTATTCAAGAAAAAAAAACTCATTCCGAAAAAAAACCATAAAAGTGCCAGTTACATTAAAATTTCCTTCATTTAGTTGCAAGCGTAGCAGCGCACGCACTGAGTTCAGCTAGATGTTAATAATTTTTGCTAATAGAATGAATAGTAGATCTATTGTATTGACAACATGTTCTTCTTATTTAGTATTTCAAACTTATTGCTATCACAACTTGTTTATTGCTTGCTCTCAACTTAGAGTTCTAAATGCACTTCCACTGTTATTAATTGAGAGCCTTCGATGCATTAGTAAAGTACAATCATAGCCTATGCCCAGGGAGTCGAGAAAATTTCCTTTACCGACTAAGTTAAGGGAGGACCTGTAATGACAATATGCATTTTCTATTTAACTGATACATGAACAATGAGATTAATGATCGGAAATAGATTTTGAAGTTGTTTTATATTACTATATTGCTATTGTTTGTTAGTTTTTATCCGGGTAGTAAATTATTATTTCAATTAAGATGGTTATGATGAAGGTAACTAGAATCGAAAAATATCACCTGACTAACATTGAAACTTCGAATTTTTGAAAGCATCAATCTAAGAAACATGAGCAATTACCAAACGTCACTTTTTGCCTGTTGAAGTGGCGGATTCGTCCGTGCCTCGACCTACTCCGCAGTGGGAGGGTCAAAGGGTGACATCCTTGGTTCGGGTACTACTTTTTACCCATGCCTTTTCGCTCAATTTTCAATACATCTATTAGAAGAAAAATTAGTATTTTCCATTTAATTCCAACTACCTTTGCTTATCTTAACAGATACGCGTATTTCGTCTACAATGTGCATACTTCTTCAGTGTCTCGTACTAATAACTCGACTTAGTACGAGACACTGAAGAAGTCTGCACATTGTAGACGAAATACGCGTATCTGTCAAGATAAGCAAAGCTAGTTGGAATTAAATGGAAAATACTAATTTTTCTTCTAATTTCTACTTACAGGTATTCCACTAAACTCAAACCCTCTAGGATTCAATACATCTATTCTATTTCCAACCTACAGGGTGCGGCAGAAAATAATGCGAAAATTTGTTCTATTTCTTTCAAATCTCATTTTCAACTAATTCAAGCAATAATATCAACATTTTCGAGTGCAGTTATCTTTATAAAGCCCTTTTAAACAAATTTATTCAATGTGTCCTCCATTTTTATTAATAACATCCTCGAGCCGACGCCGGAAGCCAGAGCATGCCTTTCGGACGTAGTCCTCCGACATTGACTGCCATGTGCGTGTTATGGTTGACTTCAGGGTTTTCACACTAGGGTGTGATGTTTTGCAGGCTCGTGCTTCAACATATGCCCAAATCTTTATAATCCAACGGATTAAGATCTGGACTGCTAGGGGGCCACAAATCCTTCGGCCAAAACTTCATGTTATCGTTCAACCATTGTTGGGTTCGATTGGACGTGTGACACGGCACTCCATCCTGCTGTAGGACAACGTTTTGCTCCTCGGAGAAGTTGGCCTTCACACAGGGAAGCACTTGGTTCTTTAAAATACCGATTTACACTTCGGTATTGATTTTAACTCCAGCATTAATGAAAACAGGCGGCATATTCAAACCGTTGGACGCCACCAAGTCAAACATCATGACACCAGCCGGATGTTTGGTTTGAAATTTGAATTTAACTTTTTCCGGAACGTACTCCATCTTCTGCGGTGAAATGAACCGCTCCGTGCGGCTGTTGGCCACAGCATCGATGCTGGAAAACTTTTCGTCGGAGAACAGGATTATCATTTTTTCCTTCTTCAACAAGGAAAGCAATCTCTTGGAACGAGTCACTCGTAGTTCCTTGACCCGGTCCGTAATCAAGTGGCGTTTCACTCTGGCTCTGGAAGATGCATGCAGGTCTTCTTTGATGATTCTGCGCATGGATTTCTCCGAAATATTGGCTTCCTTTGCAAGTTTTCTTATGGAACGGACCGATTTGATCACGTTCGACGTGCGTGCAAAGCGCGGAAGTCCGCTTTCCCGCTTCCGCTGCTTAGGATCATCCTGCGGGGACTTTTTTATGCGGTAAACTGTTGCCAAATGGCACCCTACCACCTTGGCAATCTCTTTCGGCTTCTTCTGGACGAGCGACAAACTGGTGATCACTTCTATTGCGAACATTTTAACGAATTTGCAATGAAACAAATAGAATGTTTGGATGCAGCACTCGAAAGTAAACATAAACAAATACACTTTCGACAGAAATTAGTCACTAGCTTCACGAATTAACCCAATACTCAAGTTTGAACATTTTCGCATTATTTTATGCCGCACCCTGTACCGTACACTGACGGAACTTTCAACACTTCCTCTTCATATCTTTCATTCTTTATAGCAAAACATTACTGTCCACTCTTGGTGCCTCATGGTGATGAGCAAACATCTCCTTCTACAAAAAATCATGTTTTTTTTGTATTGAAATGAAAAGAAATTAAAAAGAAAATCAGAATCGTTTCCGAAACCCCCTCCCTCCCACTGAAAGCTTGACGTACTCAATTTACCTTCCCTTAAAAGGTATTATGCTAAATTTGCTGAGGGCGTTATTTATTACCACATATGTAGGTACTTGAATTACAACTTTTCACTGCCAATAACCGGCATCAAGACACGTGCTTTTGATAGCATAGCAATTCGAGACGCAATAAGTTCGTCACCACCCGATAACAGCACAAGGTGAACAACTTTATGACGGTGTACCCGCTAGTGATAGAGCTGTTTTCGTTTCGCTTTCCAAACGGCACACGTTTCACGATAATGGAACTTGTTCTTTCTAGCTTCTACCATGAGATTAAACATTGGTTTTATTTTTTAGTTTAAAGATTTGCACATTTAAATATATTTACTCATAATTTTCTTTCCCAATTTTTGTGAGTTTTCTACTGTCTGTTCATATTCTTTTTTATTGCAAATGATTTTATTCTTTCTGGCCCAGCTGTGATTCGTATCGTATCAAGAAAAGTTTGAGGATTCGTCACAATCGTCGGTTTTTTTGTTCACCATTTATTTTTAGGCAAATTGTTTGTTTTTGTGTGTGTTTATTTGTGTTGTATGTCTTTCATAGTATTATTTTTCGATCTAAGGAAAAGAAAATCGATCACGTTTATTTACTATGCCTTAGCTAGCAAAAAAAATATTTAGAAAAAAAATCATAAGAGATGTATAAACTCGTCAAATTTACACTGTGAATTACATGATAATTATAATATATCGTTTAGGTATTGCCAGAGAAAGGTCAAACTGTGTAAGTGTGAATGTTTCAATCCATTGCGTACCCAAAAAATAAGGACATCAGCTACGTCTAACACAAAGTTCCCGATTTTTCTTTTCTTCGCAATTTTTTGGTCAAAACAAACTATCGTCTGAATTGGACTGCTTTACAATCTAAAAAAAGAATGTGTTAAATGCTGCCAACTCAAAAATTAAAAAAAAAAATGGAATATTTGCATGCATGTGTGCTGGTTGTTGGCCTTCATAGCCGCTGCCACCCGATAAACAGGATGACAGCAGATTATGCGCGTGCTAAGGATGGTCCATCGCCGGTCCTTCTTCCAACGAATCAAAAGGACTTACATTGGAAGGGAAGGTAGGCCCACCCCGAACAACAAAAAAAAAGTGGAGAAAGGATCTTCTCGGACGTTGGCGAAATATTTTCCCTCGTTCTGTTTGCATGCTAATAGTTGTTGTTGTTGTTGTTGTCGTAGTAATAGTAATAGTAGCAGCAGTGTTCGGAAAACACGGGTGTTATTTGTGAGATGTAATTGTTGCGCCGTTGCTCGGTTCATTACGCGATGCGAATCGACTGGATGATCTGGAAGATTGCCGATCCGCACACGACAAAGATGAACAGTGCCAACAGCCAGGGTCCTACGGGGTACTTTTCCTCAGCGGTCTTGTTCGATTTGGGCACATTGCCGCGCTGGGTGATGTTGCGGCTGGCCTTCTCGTTGGCCATGCGGATTCTCTGCTGCGGAGCCATTGTTTGCTGTGTTTAGTTTGCGGGGGGTGTTTCTAGTTGTTTAGTATGTGCTGTGGAAGAGGGAGGAGAAAATGCATTTTAGAAATACGGCAAAAGGTGAGTGATTTTGAATTGAATTAGGGTGAAGATACAAGTAAGCAGTAGTGTTTTATTATAGACATAACTTGGCTACTTAAGATGTTGATACATATATTGTTTTTATTTTTCAGTAACAAATCAGTGGATGTCAAATATATTTTGTAAATACATATATTCTGTAACGTACATATCATACATACAGTCAATAACAAAGGGTAAGGAGGGAATACAGGGTGCCAGATGAAGTGTAGGCTGGATGAGGGATTCGTATCAAACAATTCTTACACAATCACCTTGCTATGGATCCCTTCTCATTGCTCCATTCCGGGTAATGAGAAAGTGGAATTCTTCTTCTTCTTTTATTTTTGAGAGGGACTTTAACCCTTCGGGTCATTCGTCCCTTGAGAAAGTGGACTCACTTGCCAAGGTGGGCGCTATGGAAGGCGATATTTATGATCGACAAATCGCCTTGAATGATTTTTTACCTATTTTCCATCAACAGGCCTTGATCAGCTGGCAACAAAAATGGGATGCAGGGCATTTGGGCACATTGTGGGATTTCTCCCACAGGTATCGAAAAAATCGTGGTTCAGAGGGTTGGATATTAGCCGGGATTTTATCAAGGTAATGTGTCGTCTAATGTCCAATCACTACACGTAAGGCTCTACCCAGGCAGGGATAAGGTGTGAATCAAATCTCTTTGAGTGCAGCACGCGCTGCTACGAGACAGCACATTAATTTTCAAAGAGACGTGAAAGTGCAGTCTGTACTCCCGCGCACCCTTGTTGTGCCGTGCGTTAACCCCCAAAGGGGCGTTAACGATTGCACTCTACCTTGTCGTCACTGTGCAAACACAAGTGCAAAAAACAGACACGGTGGCAGGCCCGACTAGTTTTTGAATAAGAATTTTAATGAAATTTTCCCTCTATGAACCCATACAATGCCTTTTTGTTACTAGCATCAAAAAATTTAATTTTGCTTCCATTTACCAAAGCATGATCCAAAGCACTGAGTAGAGCACTGTGCATTACTCTTTGTCTCTGAAAGAGAAGTGCATGTCCGGCTATCTGTCTCTGTGCTGCTACGAAATCTCTCGCACATTCGTTTTGTGCGCTCTTCTGAAACAGGAGACGCACACTTGAAATTGGGTGAATCACTTGCCTATTTTGCACTACTCTGTGTTTTTCAACAATCCCTGTACCCAGGTAACCAATAAGTAGTTCCAAAGCGTCTTTACGGCAGCCTATCAAGCATTTAAGTCGCCGTAAATGCAACATAAATGCCACTTCGGGCCCAAAATACGGCTGCTTTACTGCAATGCTATGACATGCTTCATTGATGCTATTTTGCATTCGAAATGCTTATTACAGGCAACAAGCATTTAAATAGCATTTGAAATGCAGCTTTACAACCGATAGCTTTCAATATGCTGATATAATGCTAATATAAGCATTGTAGCATCTGGAATGCAGATTTAGGGTTGATTTACTACATATGATAATGCTTATTGGTTGCCTGCGTAATTTCTATCGAATAGGATTCTCAGACACCAAACAATCGGCTGTGGTGCAGGTTATCAGGCCATCAACCACGTTGGCTGGTATTTCCTCGATTTCGAAATTGCCAGATCTGATCTTTGCCCATTCCTACGGGCCCGAGGAAAACCTGAGAAGGAATATAACAGAGATGTACTGGGTAAGCTGGACTTGGACTATATGGAGCTAATTTACATGTTTTTGAAACAAATAGATGTATTCGATTCATCTCCTCTTAGCTCCTTTCACAGGTCCACCTCGTTCCCTCTCCCGTAATTCCACTTCGATTGTATCGTTACAGGTTAATGCAATGCCACAACTACGCCTGACCAACAGCAACAATACCGCATCGCCAATCTGCTGTTGAAAGCCAAGGTTAAGATCCCTGTTTCCCCATTCCTACCCGAATCATTGTAAATCCTAACCTGGACCTAGCCGCGAGTTCTTCGGTTTTCCAAAACTAACAAGAACTCAACTCCGTTATGCCTACGGATCATAAGCCTCATAAATAAACAATTAAATTTAAAAATAAACTAGCAATCAAAGAGTACACTCAACAATCAATATGCAACTAGCGATTTGAAATTGGTTCACTGTTGTAGAACACCTTGGTCCAAAGTACACCTTGAAGTCAGTACCTTGTTATATATATTTGCGCCTGTGTTTTCATTTGCTGTGTTATTTTGACAGAATATTTGAGAGTGTATTCGTGTGAGTTCATTATTAAGGGCGCATTATTGAGCTTGGGACCGATGTGCTAATACTGACTGAGCCAAGAAAAAAAACGTATTTGTATGGGACCTACTGGTCTTAGAGTTAGTCTAGGATACACTCCTGAGGCAAAGCCAACGGAAAACAACGAATACTGATAATCGGCACACCCCCTGGAAAAAGCACAGAATACGGGCGAGTAAAGGGTGTCCACAGTTAAATTGCATCACTTTAAACTCGTCCTCAAAAACAAGTCTCTCAACCGATTGTCATGAAATATTCAGGGAATAAAATACAATGTATAATCTTGGTTTAGGTACTTTCATTTCCCTCGGTGCGAAAGACGTGGGTTGTCGAGGTGCGTGTGCAAAATGTTCTCGAGCACTTGATGTTCCTTCGACTCCATTTTCAAAACTACGACACACTTCACAATTAATCTCACACAGTGTAAACAATACCCGCTGAGGTAATTTCACCCAAAATTTCGTTGAAATCAACCCAAAGGGCGAAATGTTACAGCTTATTGAAAGTGATGCAATTTAATTGTGGACACCCTTTACTGGGATGTTGATAGATGTAGATGCGCTCAGCTATTATACCCAACTGAAACAGGACGTCCAGCAAATCATCATCAGTGAATCACGACCCACGAGGAAACAAGTTTTGCGAAGTCTCACGAGCGTCTTTGGTACGATCTTTCGAACTTCCTGCCGAAGGACATCTGGCGTACCGGAGTCCAATGGGACCAGGAAATCAAGGGAGAATGCATGGAACACTGCTTGATCAACAATAGAAAAGGGCCTATCAAAATTTGAAACCAACACTTCTGAGACCCTTTTCTCGCAAGCCGTTGGCTATACACGCAAACCTACAGAATTGTCGTGTAGGTGGAAACTTTCCCCTACATGATGATGGTATTGGTTTGCGTGGGTGGCCTACGCTTTGCGAGGAAATAGGTTCAGAAGCGTTTGTTTACAAATGTTGATAGGCCCTTTTCTATTGTTGATCCAGACTGGAGGCGTTGGACTGCCATCCTGCAAAAAATATCGGGCATTAAAATCCCGGTGTATTTCCGGATATTCAACGCTGACCGAATGCTATGTGTACGTCCCCAACCCCTCTGAGATGGAAACATTCCAATTTAAGATTTATGATACTCCATCGTTAGCCATCGGATTTTGATGCGGTTTTTTGCAATCACTAAATTATCATAGTTTGTGGATCTTCACTTGTTATTCCGAAAATATCCGTACCTTCGGAGTCCAAGGTGGGGTACTGAGATAACTACCGGTCCATGGATGGTGGAGAAAATATTTTCGGATGCGAAACATGCACATCTAACTTCATGAATTAGCAAAGCTCGATAATCAGAAGACGTTTTGAGGATTTCTCACTATACTGGCCACTAAACGTAGCCCTGCGGGATCCGAGTTTTTCCGGAAAAGTGGCCATATTCAAATCTTTTTCAAAACCTGGCTTGCGACATATCAAACTTCATGATTTTGCAAAAATAGGTCCTCGGAGGACATTCTGAGGATTCCTGACCATACTGGCCACTTAGGGATACGATTTAAACTCAGACACTTTTTTCGGAGGAAATCGTATCTCGTAGGTTCACTCCAAGGGGCCAGTATTGTCAGACACCCTCAGAATTTTCTTCTGAGGATAAAGTTTTGCAAAATGATGAAGTTCAATATGTCGCAAGTGTTAAGGGACGAACCAGCCACCGGCTGTAAGTCTCTTTAATAATCTAATGTAATATATGTCACAAGCAAGGTTTTGGTAACGATTTGTATATGGCCTCGTTTAGTGGCCAGTATGGTCAGAAATCCTCAAAATGTCTTCTGATGACCGAGTTTTACTAAATCATGAGGTTTGATATGCCACACGCCATGTTTCGGTAACTGAAAATATTTTGTCTACCATCCCTGGACCGGTACTAACCTCAGTACTCCCACCTTGGAATCCGAAGGTACGAATATTTTTGGGATAACCAGTGCAGAACCACAAACTATGACAATTTTGTGATCTGTTGCAAGAGACCGCATCAAAATTTGATGGCTAACGATTGTGTATCATAAATTTTAAATTTGAATTTCTTTATCTCAGAGGGGTTGGGGACAACACGTACGTCCATTAATTCCCCGCCTAGAGCTGCAGGTTGCTGTGCACGGAGTCGGACTGATGTCGACAAGCGGAATCTAGCAAATACAAAGAGTATGTCGCCATGTCGTTAAATACTCCCGTCAAAGCCTAATTCCATGGACCATCGTTTTTCTTTCAACCAGAAGAAGAGTGGTTGAAACGGTAGCAGCCACTACCTACCGTTGAAGAGGAGTTACGCGTTTGCAATCCTCTTGCGAAGACAGCCTTGCCAACATCGGTGATGCGTGGGAAACTTGAAACGGGAAGGTTTCGGAGAGGCGCAGATTACTGGCTATCTTACCCAGGAGGAACTACCGCAGACAGAATGACATTGATCGGAATGAGACAAGAATATTTGGACGAAATGGAGATGTCCTAACGCGATCGTAACCGTCCGATGACCTAGCGATAAAACGGGTATTCTACGAATAGATGGACGGATAGGAGCAGCCGAACATGTAAGCATCGGAGCGAAATTCCTAGCAATTCTTCCTAAACAGCATCGGATAACAAGTCGTATAGTGGACGCCTATTAACGTGGTGAATGAAGTGCGGCAGCGGTACCACGCGGCTCGACTCGGATCAGCAGTGCGAAAAATCACCAATCCATACATCGTTTGCAACGTTCGGAAAGTAATTTCATACGTTACTCGAAAGACCTCACTTTTGTCCGCTCGCTTAGATTCGTACGTTAGGCCTTTAACTAAGGTCGGCCAAGATTTATTAGGACCTGTTGGAGTAGTAACCTACGATCTAAGACTCAAGTGGTATCTAGGTGACCTTAGTAACCTTTATGAACCAGGAGAAAATTTTCATTTCTTGTTCAGACTGTGACTAATACACAAGTGCTTTATTTCCACTCTCATGCGGTTATGGGCCTAGACTTGGCCATAGCCTGAAGTTACGAGAAATCAGAAAAGAAGCAGAATTTAAATTTTCGATAACATGATCCCGAGGTACAACGTTCAGAGCAGTGGTGCTGAAAGCGGCGTGAATGGAAGTACGAGGACGACAAACAGTGGTGTAGGATTACCGGCTGGTGGTGTTGTATGTGCCTACGGAAACCCAGTAAATCTTTCGAGCGTGAAGAAAATGCGTGGACGTGATAACATGGGTTTTCGCAATGAAGATGTCGCTGATAAGATAAGGTTCCTGGCGAGAAGTGAAGTCAATAGCCGGGCAGAAGGTTGATCGTTCCTTAGCTTAGTCGGTTAAGGCACAGCTACAAAGCAGCACCATGCTGGAGGTGGCTGGGTTCGATTTCCGGTCTGCAAAAATGGTACCTGGCATCAAAAGCTCTCAATTAATAACTGTGGAAGTGCATTCAGAACACTAAGTTAAGAGCAAGCACATCAAATTTCAAGCACATCATTCAGCAAGCGAATTGTGAAAGCAATAAGCTTGAAATGCTAAATAAGAAAGAAGAAGAAGAAGTTGATCCTGAGATGAGAGAACGAGCACTAGCAGCAATCTGCCTGAGCTTGGAGAAGAATAACTATAGTCTGGTGAAAAACATTGAAATGGCACAAGAAGCGTAGGAAAAGCTTCAGAAGATCTTCCAGGACAATGGTTTGATTTGTCGTTTCGGATTGCTGAACAAGTTAACGTCGGTGAAGTTGGAGGAAATCGGTTCCGTTGAAGACTACAGCGATGAACCGATAACAACGGTGCAGATCCTGAGTGAAGTTGGATTCGAGGTGAATCAGTGGTTGGAATCGTTGCTGTTCAAAGGATTGCCGGAATACAACCCGATGATTATGGGATTGCAATTGTGGCATTGAGCTGACCGCTGATATCGTGAAAACGAAAATACTTCAAGATGTGAAGTGTCCGTTGAAAAACTCCGAAACAGATGGTACAACAAGCAGAACCAAGAAATGCGGCATTTCAAGACTGAGAAGAAGAACGGAAACTGTCTTAATTGCGAGAAATGTGCAATGCTGGCTGTGTGCAGAGGAAAACAATATGAATGGAACTTCGATTCAGCTACAAGTAGTCATATGACCAGAAGTGGAGAAGTTTTCAGGAAGCGAGAAAAGTCGATAGACACAGCGAATAATCAATCCACCAAGTCGGTCGCAAAAGGATTTGTCAAGCTGAATCTTAAAGAAGGAAGTTCAAGACGTGCTTCTTGTTCCTGATCTGGCGACAAATTTGTAATCAATCAGCAAAATTTGCAAGAAAGAATTGAGGGTTGTTTCCACGGCAACGAACCGTGAAGTGCTGCTGTTCTACGAGAGCAAAAGGTCTGCTGGGCTTGGTACATTCGCATGTTTGCGGCCCAGTAGAAGTTCCCTCGCTTGGAGGCAGCTTCATCAATGATGCAAGTCGATGAGTATCCGTGTACTGTTTAGCATCTAAAGGCCAAGTTGCAGAAATGTACGAGCAGTTCAAGTCACTCGTCGAACGGCCAAAAGGCAGAAAGTTAAATGTACTTCGTACGGATAATGGAACGGAATATGTGCAACGAAACTGAGTCGTGCATCAAACCAGTTGTCCATATACTCCAGAACAGAATGGTTTTGCCAAGCGGATGAACCGCACGTTAGTGGAAAAAGCAAGATGTATCCTAACTGACGCACAGTTACCAAAGAAGTTTTGAACGAAAGCAATTATTACAGCGGCATATCTAGTGAATCGGAATCCATCCAGATCTGTTGAGAAGATTACACCGGAGGAAGCATGTTTAAAGCGCAAACCGAATCTACAGCATTTGAAAATATTTGGATCTCGTGCAATGTTTCATGTACCAAGGCAGAAGGGTATCGCATTTTCAATCCTGATTCTGGAACGTGATTATCAGTAGAGAGATGTAGAAATTTTGGATGAAGGACGACCATCAAATATTTTGAAGAACGAGCAACAAGAATCTATTGATTTCATGGAGCTGTTCACTTGGGTGGAAACGAATAGCAATATGCCAACTTGCAGTCCGCCAATAGTTCTAGAAGATGCAGCTGTTATGACAAACGATGATGTCCCGGATCAGGCCAATATTCAAGATCGTCCCTCTGGCAATTCAGTGCCTGATCTCGCGCTCCCACGGCAACTTACAAAAACAGCTGCGAGCAGCAAGGATATGATTTCGTTCAGAAAAATGTCCAAAAGTTTTCCGAACAGTTTGATCACGACGTTTTGGACAACGAAGCTGATGATGACGTAGATGGAGATCATAAGGGTAACAATGAGACAGTAAAGCGGGTGGACCATCATCATTGGACGCTAGACGAGAATGGTACGTGGTTCTTGACTGATCTACTACCTGGAAAAAGGCGATTCGCAATAAATGGAGTTTCAAGAGCAAAAGAACAGCTGATGGTGATATCGACAAATACAAAGCACGGCTAGTTATAAATGGATGTTTCCAACGAGCTGGAATTGATTATAACGAAGCCTATTCTCCGGTGGTTCGATATTCCGCTATTCGTTTCCTGACGGCGTTGGCAGTTCAACATGATTAAGTTTTGTTTAGGTTAGGAATTCGGAATTCCTAGTCAGAGAAACAAGAAGTCATTATGAGAATATCACCAATAATCTCCCACATACGCTCTGCTTGCAATGAAATACTAGTAACTTCATCTCTTCGCCTTTTTATTGACCTTCATCGTTGAGAAAGGTTGTAAAATTGATCGGTTGAAGTACGAAGGACCTGATCAGCCCTGGGCTACATGCGGTTTTGGTAAGGAAGTGATCAGGTCAATTCCAAGGCAAAATACCTGAGGAGCAGCTTCGAAAAAGAATCTAAGACAGCACACAAAAAGGAGTATCGTGAGTCCTAAGTAAGTATATAGTATGAAATAAAAACTATCAAACTATCAACAACATACATCTTTCTCGAGAGCAAAAAGTTCCAAGGGCACTGGCAAAACCTTGAGGTAGTTTAGTTTCAACTATCAGGTCCCAGGGCTGGTTTGGTTCTTTAACATTTTGGAAAGAAACACACTTGTGTTGCCAGATCAGTGGTTTTGGGGTAATTCATATCGATAAGCATTGTGATTCGGAGATGGTGATGGTCAAGACAGCATTTGAAAAAAATTGAAATGTTGCATTTGATTATTAAAAAACTCAGCTGAAATAGCTAAAATAGTTTGTTAGAACAAATCAGCACACTTTTGGAAAGCATACTAATCGGAAATGTAGGTTTGATGTATAAATCAATTGATTCCTTTTGTTACAAAGTTTGCTTACTTTTAACAACAAATAAAAATAAATTATATTAACTAGTTATAAATAAAAAGTAAGAAATCAGATGGTTATGCGTCAAAAGATGTTTCCAAATAGCACGAACTGGAAGGAGATAAGATGAAAATGGGATTGGTAACCCTAGAATCCTAAATACAATTCCAATTTCACAGTTTTGAAGAAAAATGCAATTACGCATCGGTAATCGAGAATGTGTAACGTCATCAAGAAGTAGTTTTGCTGAAGAATTCAAAACAAAACCCGCGAAAAGGGATAGACAATCCTGTCATGAACTATAACTGTTCCAATCCACGGAACGGAAAACTAAGTCAACGTGCGGAACAAGAAAACAAGCTCTAAATAGAAGTAATTTTAAGCTAAGCAGCTACCATTCCAAGTATATCGAAAGACAACTTATTTTTATGACCACATACCAACCTTCCGCAATTCCGTGGGCAGCGATGCAATATTATTGTACACTTCTAGTGTGCACTAATAGTGTAACCCGCAAAATCCAAAACTCCCATGGGTAGAAATGTTGCGAAGCCTATTCAACTATTGCCTGGTGTATTATGTAAGATATGCGTTCTTGAGCTCAGACTGGTGACTTGGTGCCATGCCCCCTTTAATCGCCTCTAGATACCAATTTTTGTGTTGTACATCTGATAAATAATGAAGATTTGCTAAGCGATGAAGGCTGCCAAAAATATGAAGTCCCTACCATTTGAATAGGTTCTCAATTACAGATCATCGACAAAGCATATGGCTACAGAAGAGCATGTCTCGAGCTGTTCGCTTCATACATGTAGCCAAAAAGCAATAGCACAAGAAATAAAGATCAATTCTACGTAGAGCTGAATGGGCGGTGGAACTACCTTCAGTTGAATTTCGTTCGTGTATTTCCCATGAAGAAATTGTGACAAGAAGCAGTCTAGACTGCATTCTTTCACCTCAGCATGAAAGTAGCTTTCCAAGGTGAAAAATGCAGTCAAACCTGCTTATGGCCACATTATATCAAACTAGGAGAAATTGCACAAGAAACATCGATTTATCGCCCACATTTCAATACTATATTGAATTGTTGCTCAGTTAAAATAAATTAAAAGAAATTATTTCAGCTTCAATGCTTGTTCAGACTGAGGAGTTACAAGTGAACAAGGCATAAGAGAATCTTCAAAACAAGAGATAATTAAGGCCCTTAACGTCCTTCGGATGTTCCAATGGGAGTACAGATCACTACTAAATTTTACAAAATGTAGCTAAGTAAAGACAGACTCGTGAAAGTTCACAGAAATTCAGGATCTCGTTGATTTATTTCTATAAACCGACGCAGATGTTTCATTAGGGCCTAACTGACAAACGTAAACAATGGCTTCATCCGTGAATTTCTTATAATACAAAGTCCACTTATGTAAGCTTCCAATTCTATCCAATAGAAGGACTCTTGGCGAAATGGCTGTGGCAGAATCATTAGGCAAGTTTCCCAGGACGACAAATTCAAGGAAAAAAGCCATTGTTTACGTTTGTCAGTTGAGCCCTAATAAAAAAGAGCGTTTCTAAATATCTTGAAACTGAATACCGACGAATCACATAGAACCATCAGGAAGGTTTCTAAGGGACTTCTAAATGTGTGCATTGCTCTTGTTTGAAATAGGTAAAGAACAGTTAATTTATCTAGAATTCGTAATCCTATTTTGTTTAAATCAGTGAGGGGGTTCCTCTATTTGTTTATATATGTTTAGGGATTGAGTAACCCGTGTAGAACAATCCCAAAATCGATTTGATTGAAACACGGACAAGCTCTTTTCGATATTTTGTCTCCTGTTCAATTTCCCCAGGAAAACATAGAATAAAGAACCAGTTTAAACCATTTGTTATTGGTTCCTTTCCGTGCAAGATTTAGAACTGTGCTCAACCCCGAAACCTCATTCGATCAAAGTACAACTGGAAAGAGCACACTTCGCCCACGACCCTTCTTTTTTTGTTTTGCACAACGCATAACCAGCAGATAAGCCAAAATAGCCAACTCAACAGGAATGGGCAAAATATTGACATGGCACGAGGGGAAGGCGTTGGGGGGGAAGAAGCTGATGACGTGAGACGTAAATCAGGCAGAGACTAATCACTTTACTTACCAAATCTTTCTTCAATAGAAGCGCAATTTATTGAGCGATGAAAATTGTGCTCCCTGGTTGGTTACAGCAAAAATAGCGATCAAGTCTACGCAAATACAAAAAGAAAGAAATCGAAATCAATCCGGGGCTGCTTTCACTTCCGAAATGGGATTTCCCAGAACCCACTAGCTTAAGATTGAGACCTACCTTGTTTTCTCTGGCTGCTGGTCCCGATAGTCCCTCGACGGATTGACACGGGTTGCTCCCAACGGAAAATGTAACTTTTCTTCTTCTACGGACAACGACCGAGGCCGGACGTTTCTCGAAGCGCTAACAACACGTATCCGAGTCGAAAAGTGATGCACGAAAGAAGTTGCGTTGTAGCAGCACTTAGCTTTTTTGCTTTGCTGGACGACTGCGCTGCGACCGCGATGGTGTTGGAGACGTTTCTTTGACACCTCATCAGTTTTCCTACGCGGATGGTGGATTGTCTGCGAAGACGTTAAGTTGCCGTGCTGGTTGGATTTGCACAAAAGGTAAGAAAATTGCGCCGTCAAAAAAGCTTTTCAAGATGTGGTGGTGGGTGTCTCGAATAAATCAATATGTAAGAATCAGACGTGGTACACACAAAAAAATCTGATGATTGTTTGGTTTTTGAGGAAAATTGAAATTCCTTTTCGAATTCCACCCTTTTAAACAAAATTTAATACTATGAATGGGAAAAGGAAGAATTTTTCCACCAATTGTTCAGTTGACTATATTAGGGTTCTGATTATAGTGTTTTTCAATATCTATTCCAGATAAACTACTTTTTTCGTACATTAATTGTTATGTTATGTATTCTCCGTGCGAGGAGTAACGATTATGATGTAGAAGGAGATGTTCACTCATCACCATGAGGCACCAAGAGTGAACAACAATGTTTTTGGCTAGAATGAAAGATGTGAAGAGAAAGTGTTGAAAGGTCCGTCAGAGTGCGGCAGGTAGGAAAATTAACAGATGTTTTTGAAAATTGAGCGAAAGGGCATGTATCCAATGGTACTCGAACCATGGACGTCAATCTTTGCCTAACATCCCACTGCGGGGTAGGTTGTAGCGACAGAACAAGTCCGCCACTTCAACAGGCAAAAATTGACGCATGGAAAGACGCTCATGTACCACTGTGGCTTGTATAGTTTATTCTTAGCGATCTATTGTGTGCACTCTGTTTACTGATGCGCACATGGGAGAGGAACTCTCTCCTTTTTTGGGTTTGTTTTGATTCATTAGTGATCGTCAGTCGTTGCGGGGTTTGGTTTGGGTTTGGTATAGGAGCGGTGGTATACTGAGAAAAGGTATTGGTCGACGTTATTTGGAGTGAATCACTAAAAATAAGCTATCTAGACATTCCTAGCAAAGCGAGACGTAAAAAGCCGCTTGTGACCTTTGTGCATATAATCATCCAGTCTTCGACGGTTTCCACCGGCCTGACTCTCCAACACGGACAACGTATATCGAACGCTGGAATACATCCTTGTAGTGTTGCTTGGTCAGATTGAAGCTGCGCATGCTCTTCAGAACGATTGTTGATTGTCTAGTTCCAATCGGCATATCATCGATGTAACATATATGTTATACCGTTGTTCCGAGTTCATGACACTACACGCAGAGCAGCAGCTACAGTTCGATTGCAGTATTCCGTAGCATTTGAGACTTCCATCTTGTCCACAGATGATGCTGGAAGATCATACGCCACGTCAGTCGATGACAAGCCGCGTGTCATTCAACTTGATATTGATCCACCCATTGACTGCATTTTTGAACACGTGGACCGGATCAGGGACAATCTCTAGCAACTCCAACATGCATCATATCCAAACCTTTCGATGCCAAGTTATTGGATTGAGATAGTGTTGATTTTCCCACAAAATGGTTGGTACTTGCACACCACTCCGCTGCTTTCGCTAGACTCATCTCATCAAGAACCAGTCCAGAATCTTGCTCAGCATCAGTCATTCCAACTACTTTGTGTTTGAGAAGCAAAACATTATTCTCAAGTAAACCTAACATAGTTGGAAACAACTGTTGAAATTTTGTATAATCAAAATAATAGTGCAATAATATCAGAAGAAAAATGGACATCTGAAATACAATGCAGCAGTGTTCTTGTGAAAAGTGACAATACTCGGATTGTGCCACCGAGAATTAGCTTGGAATAAGGAAAACAGGGTAAGTGTCAATTTTAAGCACTCAGTTCTCAGCACTCACTGCTCAGTGCTCAGCACTGAGTATTCAGTATTCAGTGCTCAGTATGCAGTGCTCAGCACTCAACTGCCAGCAATCAGTACTCAGTACTGATGAGTACAGAGTGTTGAACACTAATAGCTGAGCATTGAATGCTTTGCACTGAGCACTGAGTGTTGAGCACTGATTACTGAGTGGTGATCACTGAGGAGTGCAATGAGTGATGAGCACTGAGCTCTGAACTCTGACCACTGAATGCTGAGCACTGAGTGCTGAACACTGATTACTGAGCACTGAATGTTGAGCCCTCAGCTCAGAGAACTGAGCAATGAGTGCTGAACACTAAGCACAGACAACTGAGCAATGAATGTTGCGCACTAAGTGCTGAGCACTTTGCACTGAGCGCTGAGAACTGAGTGCCGAGCACTGAGCACTGAGCACTAAGCACTGAGCATTGAATGCTGAGTACTAAGTGCTGAGCACTGAGCACTGATTCCTGAGCACTGAGTACAGAGAACTGCGCAATGAATACCGAAATTTTAGTGCTAAACACGAATGCTGAGCACTGAGCACTGCTGAACAGAATTAAGCACTAAAGGCGGAACACTTTTTTGGTATTGCAAATAAAAAATGTAACGAAACGAACATAAAAGATGTAACAATCTTCGTCATATGTTTAGGAATTAATCCGACGTGTCGCCAAATTTGATTTGATTTCACCGCAGCTTTCAAACCACCGTACGAATTGACTCATGGTATTCATGTGCTGTCCGTTGGAACCTTGGCAGTAAAATAGATGATGAAATTTGTCAGAAGCAGATAACTTCCCATCAACATGAGAAGCTGTAGGAGTGGACAGTAATTTATTGCTAGAACGAAGAGAAATGAAGAGAAAGTATTGGAACGGCGGGGGGGGGGGGGGGGGTGTATACCCTGCTTGCCTACCCTGCATCTGGGGTAGCTTGGTAAAAGGATGTGTGCTCGTTGCATACTAGCAAATGCCCTTCGGCTCGTTTTAAATTTTCACAGCCTGCCGTACTCTAATGGAACTATCAATACTTTCTCTTCATGTTTCTTCGTTCTAGCAATAAATTACCACTGCTAGGCTCTAGTTGACGGGAAATTATCTGCTTCTGACAAATTTCATCATACACACTTAGATTTTTTTACAGATATCTGTTAAGTTTTACCGAATTCTCAACAGCTGAACGTTCGGTAATCCTTTTTTACGGATTTCGGTGAAATTTTACAGATATCTGTAAAAAATTTACCGGATTTCGGTAAAATTTTACCGAAATCCGTAAAATCGGATTACCGAACGTTCAGCTGTTGAGAATTCGGTAAAACTTTACAGATTTCTGTAAAATAATCTTAGTGTGTCACACCAAATTTCCAAAATTATGTTCGGTACTTTTTTTGCTGAACTCGGTCTGTAAAACCGAAATTTCACCGAACGTATTGTAAAAAATGACATTTTACAAAATTCCAGCAATAAAAAATACTGGATTTCTGTAATTTATAGAAAACTGCCGTTAAACTGTAGAAAAACTACCGATCGAAACTGTAAATTGCTTCGGTACCGCAACACTGTAAACATAATTACGAATGTACTGTAAATTTATTCTTTTGCAAAATAAACTGTAAAAAAGTACCGAACGAATTGTAAATTTATTCGTTGCTGTTTTTCCAAATGCTGCTTATTTCAGTGAACGTTTCGGAATGCTTCAGGACAAAATTGTCACCGGTTATCATGTACTCTTCCATTAAAATCAAAATGGTAACCAAGTTTTGTTTAGCTGATTATCCTATTTTTCTTATTAACATACAAATAAATTATCTAACTAAACAACAATGAACAGGAAATGAAATCAAGAAAGAAAATCAATAAAACCCGGTTTACAAACGAACCTGTAAATTTTACTGAGCAACTGTAAAATGTTTACAGAATTTTCGGTAAAAATGTGACAGCTCGCGTTCAGCTAAATTTACAGAATATTTCGGTAAATTTTGACAGCTTAGTAACGAAGTCAAATTTACTGAACGTATTGTAAAACTTAAAAACTACCGAATCGATTACTGAATGTTCAGCTGTTTCATATGCGGTAAAAAATTACAGTATACTGTGAAAAAATCTAAGTGTGACAAGAAAACCCAAAGATAAACTGATCTTCGTCACTATTTTCAAACTTCATTTGAGAACAAGGCTTCCCTGAATGTCTCGTTCTGTTGAACTTCCGTGTCCTCGAAGGATGCCACGATAGCATCTATTCTACTCTTTGATTGTTGTTTTTTATATTCTCCCAATACGCGGAATAACGATCTATAGCTTGTAACAACCTGAGCATTATATTATTGCACTTGTTCAACCCAAAATCAACATCGGAATGCGCGATCGCATCAATTCAACAATTGCCAAGTAATGAAGTGTTAGATTAGCTTAAGAATGTAGTGATGCATTACCAATGCAATAATGCTACTTTAGCCACCGATAAACCGACATGAAACTCAATCTTCACTATTGATCAAGAATTTTTAACGACCGATTCAAATGTGCAGCGATCCCATCTGTCAAAACCTATAGAATCATGTTATCTAGATCAAATAAATGTGTCCAGAATATCTCAGACATGAACCTTCTTATCAAGTTCCCAAGAGAGTTCATGGCTTCAATAAACGTTTTTAGCGAACACGAAGATAGATGTCAGTAATATGATTTGAACAGAAATATTGAGACATTTTTTATTGTCATTCATGTCGGTTTGTCGGTGGTATAGCGGTGAAATTTGCTTTTATCTTTTTTTTTATAAACCATCAATTATGCTCAAAATTTCCACTGTCCCTAGAACAACTAAGTAGCGGGATATAGGGGAGAGGGGGGTTCTAGCCTAAAGGGTGACCCACAATTGATACGTTGCGGATGCGTTGACGTAAATTTGACAGAAAACCTATGGGAACACTGTCAAATCCACGCAAACGCATCCGCAACGTATCAATTGTGGGCCAGCCATAAGGCAGACGAAGGATTCGTTGACTGGACAAGGGTTCGTGGAGTCGCCAGTCCCTTGTCATGCGAAGACTGGCCGTAGTCTTCCGAAGGTCCTCACTGAGATCGACTGACCCTGCTACAACAAGCCATCACGTAGGCTATTCTCTCAGAACAACCTGCTGAGAATAGTCCTGCAGCCATAGGTAATCCTTGCACTGCTGGTGGGTTTTTATCACATCACATTATCATCACTTTTCCAGCGAACACGGAGGACAGAAAACGGAAAGAAAAAAAAATTCGCCCCATTTCTGCCGACAGTTTCAAACAGGTTAAAAATGATGTGTGACTGTATTTGATAGCTTGCCTAAACACGCACTTATTTGGTCATGTTTCGTTGTGAGTTATTAGCATCCATTCTTCTAATTTGAATCCACATAAAAAACATCACATTTATGCAGTAATAAGCCAGCAATTAACAAAATTCTGAATGGTATAAATCGCTGAAAACGTTTATTGCAGAGACGACCCAAGTAACCACAAGCATTATATTATTGCACTTATTCAACCCAATATCAACATCGGTAATGCGGGATCGCATCAATTCAACAGTTGTCAAGTAATGAAGCGTTAAGGCCCAGCTACAATGAGGAGCGCAACGGCGCGTTGCAGCAGCTTTTGACAGTTAATCCATATATTTTATGTCAAAAACTGCCGCACCGCGCCGTTGCGCTCCCCATTGTAGCCCAGCCTTTAATTAGCTTAAGAATGTAGTGATGCATTACCAATGCAATAATGCTACTTTGGGATCGCTGCACATTTGAATCGGTCGTTATGGATTCTTGATCAATAGTGAAGATTGAGTTTCATGTCGGTTTGTCGGTGGCTATACTGAATCTTGGATTCGAGTAAACCATTTATTTTTGAATTTATTTGCACTAGTAAATGTACTGAGATATTGCAAATTTCTACTGTTCCTAATAAAATAGTTGTGTGCAATAAAATGAGGAAGGATCTCACCAAACAAAATTACAATTCAAATAACTTACAATAAAAGCATATCAGTCTCTATGTTGCATCATAAAATCAAGGAATAATACTTTCCAACGCATCTTCCACTGCATGTTATTCAGGACTCATTTGCTATTATAGACTGATTCAATATGAATGGCTCCAGAACTTAACTGCATATACTGTGCTGGTTTTTACAAGGTCTCGACTCTTCTCATCTGAAAAGATATCATGAAAGACACAATTGCTATTTATACAAATTTCAACTTGAATAATGTACATGGAGTTTTACACTATAAGATTAAATTACTTGACCATGTAAAAAGCAGCTACAGTAAGTCAATGCACTTCCAACCGTTCACTTACCGAAAACCCAACCTACCTCTTGTTGGATTATTAAATCCTCGTAAATTTAAATTTAAAGTGATAGTAACAATCCTCCCAACCTCCCTCACGACTCCGTGTTTGCTAGAACTGTACACATAAACTGTTGTTGGTGTGTGACCATTCATTAGCGGATAGCTCATTTCAGAACCTGAACATTAAAATATGATATACTATGAAAATGTTGTGCTTGACAATAACTACCTATATGTACCTCTTTATCGAACAAAGCCCTAACGTTTTCCATTCACAATCGTTTGATTAGAAGATGAACGGACTGGATATTTGTACTGGAGGAATGGTTTGTTCGAAAAAGTTATTTGTATAATCAAGAATCGAAATTCACCATGTATTATGTTTTGAGCATGGTGGCACTGGGCGTCTCGGAAGGTTTATTGAATATGTAGTCTAACTTTGTACAGCCCATGAAGCTACTGTTACAATAGTAGACCTTAAGTTTTGAAGAACAGTTTGGATGATCTGAAGCTAACAAAGTTATCCTATGATGCCTGGAGACTATTTATATATAGTTACTTTTAATATTTCCCCATCTGCTTGACTATAAGCTAAAGACTGATACTAGGCAACTTTCGACAAAGTGGTTGTGATTTGAATATTCCATCGAATATAATAATTTTAGAGCAGAATGACCCCTTATTGATGACCCGCCAAAGTTATTGTTGCACGACGTGAGCATGGTTCAAACTTTTGCCATTGTAAAGTTGATCTTAGACCTTTATTTAGGTCAAGGAAGGTACCGCGCATACTTTGGCCGATTCTTAATTAACTACGTTAAAATTACCCAGAGGATAACTTTTGTAAGTTTTTCTCACCTTTATATACTTACTGCAATGTTTGCCAGTAACTTCAGCGAAGCTCCAATGTAGTGAAATGAGCTGTTTGTTAACTCAACATTCAAACTGTTATATTCTAGTTAAAAGACCTGCAAACGTAAACTCTTCAGTATCAGTAACCAAGAGTCAACCCAGCAAAAGAATCGTCCTTCAACACAGGTGAAGGAATATTCTCACCAACAAAGCCGCAAAAGGAATCACATACATCGAGCCGTGTAACAACCAATTCTTAGTTAACTTCCATTGAATCAAATCTGAATTGGATTTTACCTTAGATGTTCTAGATAAACACCAACTCAAGAATCCTGAAACATTGATGAATAAACTAATAAACAAATCTCTGCCTCATCACGAACATTCAAACCTCAAGAAAATTATCCAACCGATAGTCTTTTAACTGGAAAAAATGGTCATTACACAAAATAATCCACTAAGCACCAGGGTCATCATTTCTCCGATGTAAACACAAACACAACTGCCGACTTCCGGTAGTAGAATAACTTTCACAGAAGCTTGTATTTAGATTTTTCCTTCACTCGTTACAGGGGGCATACTTTTCCGTAAATTTAACATTACATTATCCCAATGTAGCTCTCGACCAGCGGATTATTTTCCTTCTTCCTTCTCCTCGCCATCGCTTACGATCGTGGACGTTCCTTCTTCTCCTTGTACAGGGCCAGCAGGGAAACGTTAGCCACCTTGACTACCTTGAAACGGACTCCGGGAATATCACCGACGGCGTGACCCTTGCGACCGAAACCGGCAACCAGGACCTCGTCGTTTTCTTCGATGTAGTTGAGGCAACCATCCCGGGGAACGAAGGCAGTGATTTTCTTGCCGTTCTTGATGAGCTGCACTCGGACGCACTTACGGATGGCGGAGTTCGGCTGCTTGGCTTCGACGCCGACCTTTTCCAGCACGATTCCCTTGGCGTGGGAGGCTCCGGCGAACGGGTTGGACTTCCAGCGGGTGCCCAAATGGGCCTTCTTGTAGTCCTTATCGGCCCACCGCTGGTCCCGGCGGTGACGGATGTGCTTCCGAGCGGTACGGATTCCACGTGGTTTACCCATTCTATGTAATGGCGTCTGAACCGAACGAACACTTGAATAGAAAAGAGCTCTTTTTGAAGTGACAGGTACTGTCAACCCCGCAACTAGAATGACATCGAAAACAGGATTGCCAACCGCGATCGTAATGTCACTTTGACATTTATCCGGAGTGCGTTCAAACACCAAACGATCGAAGAAAAATTGCCCGCCTGTATCACGGAAAAATGAAACTACATATAAAGATTTGAAATTGTACACACCATAAAATAGGTATGTTTTACCAAAAGTTTACCAAATTTTTAAGTGGCTTGATTTATTTCTTTTTAAAGGCCAGTATCGACTTGAAAAGTAAAGAGGTTACGGAATTTTGTTCAATATTACCAAGCGGAATTTTGACAATCGATCTGCATGGAACGAAATGTCACCTTCACTTACGGAATAATCGAGCGGAATATTTTTCCGAAAGTAAAAGTGACAGCTCCCATTAGCTTGCGTGGAATGCTTACAAGTTCCAATTTCATTTTTCGTTCTATTCAGGTGGATACTGCTGTAGATTTTTTTTTCGATTCTTTACTTTTCCGTTTCAGTAAACGGAATTTAACATGGGTTTGGGATATATTGCAGATTGCAGGGGAACGTCAAAAAAAAAAAAGAAATGTGAAAGAAACTGTTGGGGAACGCCAAAAGATATTGCACCTAGTGTTGCGATCTACAAGGATACTTATTACTTATTATGAAGTAATATCAATACTTTGATTAATGCACTATTTTCCATCTTCCAAAAATTCCATACATTCCATTCAATATTGGTAAAAGTTTTAGTAAATATTCGCAGATTTGGGAAAGTTCCGCGAATATCGTAATGAAAAACTGTATGTAATTTTTTTAAATATTTTTTTTTTTGAACTTTTTCCGAAAACTCAGCATCACTGCATTAGCACAAAAGCTGAACAGTTCTGACAACACCTAGTAAACAAATACAAAACCATCCAGTATAAGTTTTCCTGCTGTAAGGTTGAAACCTCCTCGTTACAATATTCAAACGATTACGGTAAGCTTTTACACTTTTTTAAATAATCTAATTGCAATAAATGTAAACTAAATTTATTTGCAGTTGTGCATTTCGAAATGGCCAACAACAGCTTTGAGCATCGAGCTGGTTCCGATGCAGGAATCGGAGAAAACGACAACAACAGTAATTTCGAGGATATGGAGTATCTGGATGAAGCGATAGATTCCGATGCTAAATCATCAACAAACGATTTCAGATCAGCCGGTGAAATGGAAGAAGACGAAGCACCTATTTTCGATTTCCACATAGAGACTCACGAACGTGAATTTAAGGCGCAAAAGAAGGATAAAGTCTTAAACATTCTTCACGTCCAAGCGAACGACAAGGGTCAATTCGAGCAACAGTTGTGGATGGCGTATAGATCGTTTCTCAGGCGAGAAATTTTGTATCAACGTGCCGAAGAAGGATGTGAAGAGCGAGTGGATTGGAGTCCCGTAACGAAATCCTCATGGGAGGACAGAGAAAAGTTTTTCCTGCTGCAGCAGTTTGAACGGGCTCACGGTCAAAATGTCCGTCCTAGTTTATTACGATTCACTAATCAGTGCAAAAGACTATGACCGGGCAAAAGAGATGTTGGTGCTAGGAAAACGCGCCGGTGGATTGAAAGACAGATCCGTTGCAGATGCTACTCAAAGCCTGATGAAATTAGTGTCAAAACTGATGCCAGAAACTAAAAATCGATTTGTGAAGCCTTTGGATGCCAGTTTTGTTTTGTGGGCAAATCATATTCAAAGCTCTCCTGCACATCTGAGAGATGAGTTAGTAAGTGGATCGCCACCAGAGCATTTGAAAAACCTGTTTATTGAAGTCGAGGAAACCGGTGCGCAGGCTGTACTTTCAGATTCAATTGAGGATGCAACGATTGTTGAGACTGTTACTGAAAATTTTGAGATCGAGATAGCGGAAATCGAGGCAGCTTTTGAGAAGGTGGAATCCATTGTAGCTGAGCTGCGAACAAAAATTTCCCAATTTAAAGCTTGCAGGCGGCGCAACAAATCTTTGATTTCAGCATTCAAGCGCTCGCTTAAAGTAACCGAAGGAGATGATCGGAATAATCGAACGGAACATTATTCCGCAAGGTAAAGTGACAACCCCATTTAGATTACATGGGCAGGCGTTACTAACGTAACGAAGTTTGGCTTCCTTTTCAGCTGCTTACAAGGTAAGTAATTCCGAAAGTAAAAGCATTTCTCGACCACTACTTGTCCTATCCTAATGCACATTACTTGTGAGCTGCATACTAGCCATTACGGTAAAAAATTACCGGTACTTGTCAAATTTTACCGAAATCCGTTAAATCCGAATACCGAACTGTTCAGCTGTTGAAAGTTCGGTAAAAAATTACCGAATACTGTAAAATTTCCTAAGTGTGCCAATGCAACCAATGCAACATGTTTTATCAATAGTCAATAGCTTATTTTTATTTAGCAAATAAAACTCTAGAAATTAGAAGAAGAATTAGTATCTTCCATTTAATTCCAACTACCTTTGCTTATCTTCGACAGATACGCGTATTTCGTCTACAATGTGCAGACTTCTTCAGTGTCTCGTACTAATAACTCGACTGAAAGAAAACCTTCGCCACCTGCCGTATATATACTATTTTCTAAATACAAAACGTTTACCTATCATTATGTTGTTTATACCTATCTTATTATTAGTTTGTCTATACCTATCCTGAGTCAAAAACAAGTGTACTTAATATCTAATTCGCTTCTTTCTCATTTATACCTAACATACTTATTGTGTAGCAGCGGGTGCTCCGCTTCGTCGGGTTTGATGTCGTTTGGGTAGTAACCCAACAAACAATCACTCATTAAATAAACATCATTTTGGCAATTTAATTCAGCAGTGTGTTGAATAATCTCTGAACTATTTTCAATCACTGCTTTTGTTCAGGCATTATTCACACAAATTTGGAGAAGTTATCAAGCTGTCGCTAAGTGCTTTTGAACACTAGCAATTGCATATGCTTAAGAAGCAAGTTTGCAGCAATGGAATTCAGCTGATAATTTTATAACTGCTGTTTAAGTGCTTCAAACAACTTGAGGCTGATTCCGAGAGTAAAAGTAACCTTTGTTGAGCTAATCGAGTTTTTTTTTATCAATAATATATTCTCTCCTAGTTACTTAATAGTAATGACGACATTTTTCTTCAACATTATTAAGCATATTAAAAAGCTGTGGTGTATTTTATATAACTTTTGTTCAACTTATTTCAATTCTTAAAAAAAAATATTCTCGGTATTTTTGTATGGTTTTCCATACGATACAGACATTTTATACTATGCATATTTAATTTGGTATTATTATACGTGTACATTAACAGAAACATTATGTAACATTTATTTATTAACATTTAATAGCGAGATTTGAACCACCAACCTTCGTATCCTCAACTACGTGACTTACCAACTGCGCTATTCTAGAATTGATTGAAGTATAAACGAATCGTCTATATAAGCTCAATGTTATATCAACAATCAATATGCAACTAGCGATTTGAAATTGGTTCACTGTTGTAGAACCCCTTGGTCCGAATTACACCTTGAAGCCAGCACCTCGCTATACATATTTGCGCCTTTGTTTAGATTTGCTGTGTTATTTTGACTGGGGAGTATTTGAGAGTGTGTCTGCCATGTGAGTTCATTATAAGGGGTGCATTATTGAGCTTGGGACCGAAGCTTGGGACGATGTTCTAGTACTGACTGAGCCAAGAAAAATCGTTTTTGTATGGGACCTACTGGTCTTAGAGTTAGTCTATGTGGTTATATATTGAGTAGTAGCTTAGAAGTGATAAAGCTTTAATTGAGCTACATTGACATTCTAATTTATAGCGTTGTCTGTAAATAAATAAGCAACATCAGTGCTTATACTTAAAGCTTCTTAATGTTGTTATTAAACGTCTGAATTAGCAAGCTGTACACAAGCTTTGATATTGGATGTTCGGTTTTACTACGTGCATTACTGACAAGGGCATGTTGAACAAGAGACGATTAAAAGATATGACAATGTTTTCTGTTGTTATTTTGATGGGTTATGTAAACAGAAGCAGGTCAGCTCTTGAAAAAACGTCAATATTTTTTCACCTGCACCAAAAATGAACAACCCAGGAACGAAAACTTAGGAATTAACTGAATTCAATGAATATCTATATCATTTATCCAGCATAACTTTAAGTTGAAGAAGAAATCTCGAGTAATTCATGTTAAGGGCCTAAAAGCCATTTGTAGCTATGAAGCTTCATAGAAAATCACTAACAACCCTCTCAGACTCACCTGAACCCCTAAAACGTGTATCCGTCCCCTTCGATAAAGACATTACACAAAAGCTTAAACCACGACTTAGGGAATTTGGCTTAGACTTAGCTTTTTCTAGTAGGCACAACCATCAGTACTATCGGCATGCTAGGCTCCACCAAAGACTCAGTAGACACATTAGGCAGAGCAGGGGTATACAGAATCAAGTGTAAACACTGCAGCAAAATATATGTAAGTCAACAAAGAGAACCTTGGCAACAAGGTTCAAGGAGCATCTAGCGGAGGTAACTAAGGCTGTCAAACAGAACGAGAAAGGAATTTCACATAACTTCAAATCAACAGTCGCAGAACACATCTTCACGGAAAATCATGACATAACGACGAATGACATCACAATATTACGGACTACATCTACACCCTGGAAATTAGACGTCGCAGAAAGCTTAGAAATAAACAAACAACAGAACACAAATCTACTCAAAACAAAGACCAAGGCAATGGTTACACATGGCTCTTCAACTTACTACCCAAACGACATCAAACCCGACGAAGCGGAGCACCCGCTGCTACACAATAAGTATGTTAGGTATAAATGAGAAAGAAGCGAATTAGATATTAAGTACACTTGTTTTTGACTCAGGATAGGTATAGACAAACTAATAATAAGATAGGTATAAACAACATAATGATAGGTAAACGTTTTGTATTTAGAAAATAGTATATATACGGCAGGTGGCGAAGGTTTTCTTTCAGTCGAGTTATTAGTACGAGACACTGAAGAAGTCTGCACATTGTAGACGAAATACGCGTATCTGTCGAAGATAAGCAAAGGTAGTTGGAATTAAATGGAAGATACTAATTCTTCTTCTAATTTCTAGTTACAGGTATTCCACTAAACAGCTCAAACCCTCTAGGATTCAAATAAAACTCGGTTTTTATGCATTTTTTTTTGCGTTAATAGTTTATTGGTTTGGCTCAAATTTTTGATCAAATCGTTCCCCGGGATAGTAACCGCTTTTTTTTTTTGAAAAGCTTGAGGGCTTCAAAGTTTTGGAACTTCATCAAAACTTCAAGAACAAATATGCGAAGGCCATTATAATCCATGCTGACGAAGTAGCGCTTGGGTTCATGTGCGGACAGTAACCGGGAAGAAAAACAAATATTATTCCCAATGACCGGAAATATCGCACCATATTAGGGTCGACATGAATTCTTGCACCGTCGAGAATCCATATAGAATTTTTGCCCGGATATTGATTCACCTGGCCGCTTAACGCAAATTCTCTAAATGCTTTGAAAAACTTTTTTCTGGAAAAAGATCCCATCTGTTGAAACTGCTCCCAAGCAACACATCGCTGTTTTAATTGGTTGCAGCAACTTAATTGTGACTTAATTGAGTCACATTGCAGTTACTTTGACTAATTTGCAACAAGTGTGCTACTAGGGCTTCTAGCAAGCCACCAACTCCCATGAAACAAAGTAGTGAAATACGCGTCTGTCGAACATGGTTACCTCGGTTGACGATTCTTTTTCCAACTGGACCTTAGCCCATGGTGTGACCCATGTCACCGTTGTCAAATGATACTTCATCCAAAAAGAGAATATTGAATGTGTCACAATTGAGGGATTGAAGTTCGGTGGAATAAAACTTGATTTCAGTGTTTTTTATCTGTACCGCACGTTTTTCCACCACCTTCCACGAAAATCCTATTTCTTGTAGTATGCGACAAATGGAAGATTTGCTTATCTCCTTTGAGAAATGCTGTTGGAATCTATACTGAGCCTCGCCAAGATATAATGTTGGATCAGTGACATAAATTTGCCGCAGCCATTCAACCTCATTTTCTCCGAACTTTCTACATTTGTCATATGGAGAGCGACTGCAGCTGTCCTTTACTTCGAATTCATGGATCCACTTGTAGAGGGTCGAACAATGATTTCCGTACAGCATCGCTAGTTCTGCTACTGGCTTTTGTAAAATGTAGTATCCATATAACGCGTGATATTTAGTGTTTTCCGACGCATGTCGCCGTTCAACCTGGTCAACCAGAAGACTGATTCGGTTTGCTTGTTTCTCTGACATTGCCCTGAAAACATATGGTAATATTTCTACTAAAGATATTCCCCATTAAAAAAAACTTACTAACAAAAGTATGCTAGTTGAATGAAATAAATTCTTGCGACGAAAACAGATGCTCAGCGTCTGAAACTCGAAAATATGTGAAAAACGATGTTTGCTCAAGATACTTCAGCACAACTAAAACAAATGACTTCCCGGATAAAAATAACCATACAATTATAATACATTAATCTAAAATAACATATAAATCTATTTCCGACCATGAATTTTATAGTTCATGAATCAGATAAAGAAAAAATGCATATTGTCATTACAATAGATCTACAATTCACTCCATATGCTTGGATTTTCAACAATTGTGAAACAATAATATTAATAGTTATTGGTTCAAATTTGTTCGGAAATTAATGATTTTTTCTATAGTTAAGATACATAACAACCCCCCTCTTTTATTGTCGATGTCTCAATTTACATTAGATTCTATTGTGGTAACAATAACTCCTATTGTCATCTTATAGTTGTGAACAATAAGAATAATTGTACATATTATAGATTTTATTGTATGGTTACAATACATTCAATTGTAAATCTATGAGATTTTTTTATTCGGGTTACATTGGCAGAATCGACACCAGAAACAATTTGTCAATTTGACAGCAATGTTTGACATAGAATAGGTGACAGATCACTGCTAGCGTTTTACTTGCAAAGTGTCTGCAAGTGTCTTGCAATTCGCGTTTCGGAAAAAATTAGCAATAAAAAGCCATTTCTTTCGAACACGATGCCGACCTTAAGTGGGTAAAACTACATAACCCATTTAATAGGTTGACACCTCTTTTAAGAAATGAGTAAGATTTTACTATCATTAGGTTAAATTAAACTCACTTTATTTTGCCGTGCATTGAATACGTTCAACGAATGCCCGTTCTAAAAGCCCGCCTTCGAGTCTGCCAAAAATGCATCTTTGTGCACTTTTTACTGCGCTGTTGTTTACGTTTTGTTGGATTCGCCGTCTTCTTGAAGCGCTTTCGTTTATGTGTGTCGAGTGCGGGATGTTTACCGCCGGTCAGTTAACTTGAAATCTAAAATAGTTTCGGTTCATACGCCTGAAAAGTTGCTAGAATTTATACGTGTCCGTTCGATTTATTGCAGCTATCGGTATAATCGCTTTGGTGCCGCGCCGGTTGTGTTGAAGAGTGTTTTGGTTTATTTTTTTAACGCGATGGAAGCAAAAAAGATTAGTTTCGGTTTCAGCAAGATCAACAAAAAGGTGAACTTGCTGCCAGCCGGTCCGTCGGTGATAGGTGGGAATGCGAAGCAGCGGAACGATGGGGAGAAGATTGAGTTGATTTCCTGTCTCGAGGGACAGTCGATTAAAATTGTTGGGTAAGGAGGGATTTATTCCGCTTGTGGAATGGTTTTTAGTTCAAAAATGCGATTTTTTTTCAGGAAGGAAAACGGTGACGATAAACCTCCTCCATTGGTGATTCCTCTTAGAGAACAGGATAAAACCACCATCCCAGACCGCTTAGCAAAGTTGCAGGACATATTAGAAGGCAGAGATACGGAGGAACCCGATTCACAGCTGGAAGAGGAACCATCCGAAGGTCCGATCGACGGGGAAACGCTTGAGCAAAGAGCGGCTCGTGAAATCCTAGAAGATTTGAAAGACCGTAAATCGCGAAGCAACGATAAAAACAGTATGGTTGTTCCGTTGAAGCCGGAAGATCTGCCATTGGATGGAGGGCAACAGTCCACGATGGATGATTACGAGTCTGTGCCGATTGAGAAGTTTGGTCTGGCAATGTTGCGGGGGATGGGTTGGAAGGAGGATCCTAACGCTCCGAAGAAGAATGATAAATTGCCTGAAGGGCCGATTCAGCGTCCCAAAGGGATGGGACTGGGAGCAGAACGTGTTCCGAAGGATAAGAACCGACAATTGATCCCTCCGGCCAAGGATGAAGTGCTGACAATGAAGAATGGAGCGTTCGTGAAAGTTCTGGCAGGAAAACACAAGGAATCGTACGGCACGGTAAGTACTAAGCACTTTATTTTATTCTAAATCGTCAAAATGTTCCGAGTCACGGGCAATATCTTTCATAAGTTGTTGGTATAGTTGGAATTGCGGCTGGAATTCTTCTTTTGTACGATTAAGTTCGCTTTCGAAGAACTGCTGAGGCAGTTGGGCTAGAATTGGAAACGCAAAAGTGGCCATTGTGAGAACTTGGGCACCAAAGAGCTTCATCTGCTGCTTGATGGCGTCGAATGGAAAAGATTTTTCTGGGTCTCCACCCAATGCTCGGAATGTGGTTGCAAATGAATTGTAGAAGGTAGTGATCAGATCATCAAAGCGTTCTCTTCGGAGGTTGACTTCTCCGCAGAGATATAAGAACGAGAACAGATCCAATATAGGGGAGCTGTAACGGGCCATTTGCCAATCGAGAAGGATAATTTCCCGAACTTGTTTGGTAGATTTTTCGTATCCAAACATGACGTTATTGGTCCAGCAGTCACCATGATTGAATGCTCCGTATGGTTCGGCCTTCTGACTCTCCATAAGCTTGAGTGTTTTCTCCCAAAGGCAGGTTTTTAGCGATAGAAACTTCTCCTTCCAACGCAGCTCCTTTTCCCCATTGAAGATCGAAGCTGCTAGTTCGCAGTTTCTCGGGGCCAAAGGTTTCGTCTGATCCGTCATCATGACTACACTCAACAGATCGTTTAATCGTTTAACTTTCTCGAATACTGTTGGCTTTTGTTCCTTCAAAGCGAACGAACAGGCATTCAACTTGCCAAGAGTCACCGCCAGCAACATCACGTGATCGTAATCAACTAGCACAAATTTATCCTTAAGTTCCAACTGTCGTTCGCCCAGGTCTTCCATTATGATCATCGATTCCTCTCGGTCGGCATCAAATGAAGCCCAGTAGCACCGTGGAAAGTTCCAAAATCCCACCTCATCTCCTCGCCATAAACCTTTAGCCAACTGGAGTCTTTCGAATTCCGGCAGCACCTCCTTGTACACCAGCACTTCACGCTCGAACAACAGCATCGAATTGAACTTCTCCCGCTGCACCGGATCTGGCAATGGAATTTTGCACATCAGTGATAGCACTTGATCGGGTATCAGCTTTCCGTCCAGCAGGCGATCGCCGTGGATTGTTGCCCTCACCATCTGCCCGATGAATCCATCTCCAACTTTGGAACCGGGCTCGAAGCGAACTGCATAGGTCCCGCCGACGAAACTCTGTTGCCAGGCAATTTCTTCCAGCTTGCAGCGAAGGAACGAGGGTATCGAATCAGATGGGAGAGACATGTCACGGACCGGTTTTTGGCGTAAGATGATGAGATGAAACTGCACACGGCGAACAAGCGTTTAGTAGTTAATTCGAGAGTTGCAATGTGTCTGTGTGTGTTAGTCGAGCTGACTGCGCAAAGTGTGGGGCGATATCATATGTAAACAGTGAGTGATGGTGAAATTTTGGTTGTCACTGCGAAAACGGTCGTAAGTTAAGGTGTGAGAAGTGATCTGATGACGTATACTGCGAAAATGGGAATGACCTTGTTGCGGGTTTGCGCTTGACAATTATGACAATGTTCAATTATGTATTAGGTACCGACAGTTATTTATTTTGAAGACATGCGTTGAAGTAGTGAGTTGTTTCGTGATGAGAAGTGCCATCTATACCCATGGCAGCGCTGTTTCTGTGCTCATTAGCATACGAATTTATTGTCTATTATTGCTGTTAATAGGTTTATAACAGCACTTCAAATTGTCGTGCAATATACATCTAGTGAAGACCGGAAACTGACCTTGTATACGATTAAAGACCACGTACAGTTAGCTGGTTTAGTTATAGAAACCTGCACAGTGGAACTTCTAATCACTGCGAGATGTTCAACATAATATGAATTCGATCTGGAGTTTTCATTAGGGCCAATGTCGCAAACGTAAACAATGACTTCTACCGCAAATTTCTCGAAAATGCTAATTTAATCATAGTGAATTACCACGATGATTGTACAGAAGAGGAGTTCCCCTTTACAATAGAAGTGGTAGTTTACTTGAGCGATTATTGTATAATTATTGTACAATTATTGCATTTTCATACGTCGTCTCAATTCACTCTTTGAGGGGGTCGTTGCGCTTGCTAAAGTTAATCTATCTATCTATATTTATAAAAAAATGAATTTCTGTCTGTCTGTCTGAACTAATCAAGCAAATGGAACGAAATTTGGGAGTATGTGGGGGTTTATGAAGGCAGGAAATGTTTCTTGTGAGTGGTTTGAGACCACTTCCCTCTTTGGAAGGGGGTGAAGGGACTCTCATAAAACAGGGCTGGTAGCCGGCCACTTTTTAGTGACTTGATCTCTATTTTACAAAGAGTACTATTTGCATCAAAGTACTAGTCACTTTTTTTGCTTTATTATGTGGCTTCACCTCCTGGGCTGGTTCACTATAAAGTCACTATTTTCGCACCGCCGATTTTAAAAAGTTCAAAAAAAAAAATCACTTGTTCCCAGGGATGTCAAATATACACTGACATGTCTGTATAGATCATTACACGAAGGCGTCACCAATGCAGTTTTGACAGTTCAGGGAGCTTTTTTTTACGTGTACTTAAAATATTTTCGGTAAGATCGGTTTGAGATTTTGTGCTCAGAATATGTTGCGATTGAATTAAACTTGCCGGAAAACAGACACCAGTTCTAGTTTTTACATCATTTCCTGAATCTAATCGTACAGAATCCGGAAAAAGCCAATGAAAAATTTCGTTTGAACGGTTCAAATTCTAACACCTTGTAAACAAACTCCCTGAACTGTCAAAAAAGTGAGGTTAATAGATTCGGTGCAATGATCTATTTATACAGACATTTATACAGTTATGAGATAAAGTTACAGAGTTTTACAGACATTGATATCCATCAATAAGATGCAAATGATTCTGAAACAAGAGTAAGTCGCTTAGAACAGAGTGCCAGCCAAGATGTCTTACACACTAGACGAATGTTTCCTAACAGCGGCACTTTGATTTTCAATCCATACCACATGTGTGGCACACTGAGGCACACTTTTGACAGTTCAGATAATAGAAATATTTTACCAGCAACCTTGCCAATATGCATTGCCTGGTTGCCAGGCTCAGCAGAAAATAACAATTTGGGCGGTCAACTCATCGGCACCTTCGGCACATTACGGGAACTCCAAGAACATTGCAACGCTTGTTGACACACTCAAAAAAAATAGCACAAGAGAAAAGTGTGCTGAGCGATCCACCCCTTGTTCTGAAACGATTTTATTTTCCATATAAAGTTGACTTTTCTTTTCGTAAAACTAAAGCATTCAATACGTATAAAAGTATCGCCGAAAACTGTTTAACTTCTCAGATGTTTCAGGACCCCTTGGGATCTTGCAATATATTCTTGTGTTTTTCGGTACTAGAATCTTTGTGTTTGTTTTGATTTGCTGTGTTGTTTTGACAGGATATTTGAGGGGTTATTCGTAATGAATTTTATTTTAAGTGGTGATTCATTAAGCTTAGGGCATCTTCAGCGGCGGTCTATTTTTAGATCAACTTTATACCTGATTTGCATCACCGAAACTTGAATAGAACTAGCTAAAATAGACCAACTTTGCGTTCCCCGCACCGGTGTTGTATTTCTTGTTGTTAAACTCGCAAACACCTGTCATCCTGTCAATCATTCAACATCAGAGATCAGAAGTTTTTTTTTCAGAGATTGCAGATTTTTCACAAACATTTTTCCATTGATTGGTTTGACCAAATAATTTTTAATGCCAGTAGTGCGTCGTTAGCTGACGACAATGAATACTTGTTCTTTCGTTTGGCTAAAGGTGAGTGTGTGAATGCATGCATTTCATTAAAACGATGTTTGATAATGCTGATTTGTAGTTTGCCAGCGGATAAATAAGAGTAGAAACGGAGAGGGTCACATCCTGGATGACGTCAACCGTGATTTCCGTTCCGGTCATCAGAAGCAGTTCCAGGCCTACTTTAACGACATACAAACCTGCAACGAATAGCACTTTCTGCGTTTCCGCATGCCAACGTGTTCCTGGACGTTATGCGACAATTCGGTGACAACTAGAGTCAACTAGAGGCTTCTCCAAAATGTATTTGTATGAGCTATTTGCAAGTGCTTATCATGACCAATCTATCAATAAACAGATTGTTTACTTTGAAGCAATCGAAATACTATTTGGAGTCTCGGAACCTCCTCATTTCGAGCTAGTCAGCGGTTTCCGGAAAATGCAGTGGCTGTAAAAAAAAAACTAAGACAAGCATTCGTTATTTAGGAATGTAACGAAAAGGCAATTCACTAGCACCGGAGATTATCAGTATTCGAGGCGAGCAACACAACTTTTTGTGTACCGCCAGCATCACCCGCAGCAAACACGGTTACTTTTCGGCTCACAAATATACCTCAGAATATACTCAATAAAAATGAGTAAATTAAAACATTAATTGGTATTATCAAGTAGCTTGTAGTGTTTTGACACGGTATTTTTCTTTCTCCAAATTGCTGCAAGAATAGATCAAAACATATACCTGTTTTAAAATGATGCAAAATAGATCCTGTATAAAACAAAATTTACAACACCGGTGCAGCGATGTTTTTGCGTTTGGTCTAAACAAATAAATCGCTGTTGAAAATGCCCTTATGGTGGTACTTTTAGGTGGACCCCATAGTGGAAGCGATTGCGACGCGACGCGACGCGATCCTAATCGAATCGATAATCGACGCGTTTGATACCCATAGTGAACGCAATTAGAAGCACTTTTCACGGAGGAAAATGAACCGAAAATCATCTTCCTATCATTTCCATTCGCTTCGATAGATCCATCTTCCGCCATCATGCACACGAATTTTGAAAATTTTGGACAATAAGTCGAAGCGGTTTGGTTTCGATAAAAAAAATCCTAAAAAAGAAGAAGAAGATATATGATCGCGCGACACCGAGCGACAAACCAGTGCACGTCCTGTTCGATCGCAGGAAATCGCTTATCGCGTCGAGTCGCGTCGCGTCCACTATGGTGTGTTAGCTATGTTTTCGCTTTGTTTAAATGTACGGAGGTTAGTCGCGCGACATCGCGCGATCTGTCAAACTTCGCATTTGCGATTACGATTTGCGTTTTTTTTTCTTGATTATCCAGCGCTGTTGTTACTGAAGGGCCTCATTCAAATATGAATATAAATTTAGTACTTGGTGTTGGCTTCAAACTTTGTGAAGGAACTTTTGTTAATTTTCAGGACTCTTCAAGAACCTTTGAGAATGGTTACGTTTGAAGTCTGTTGATGTTTTTTGACAAGTGGGACTGTAAAATCTGTCTTTTTTATTATTTATTTTTTCAAACATAAAAAAAACATCAAAATATTTTCAAAAATTACTGTAGATTTATGAACTTAATAAAAATCCATCAAATCCAAGCAATTTTTGTTTAATTTAAAATATTTCGGGATAAAAAATACGAAACAAGTTTATTTGATACAAAAAAAACTTCAAATCTATTCATCTCATTGGAAAATCCCATAGAAATTCAGGAAACTTATCAAATCATCAAAAAGTGAATATTTTATTCGGAATTCAGTGGATTCAATATTATTTGCAAAGAACTCTTAATGCATTCTACGTAGTTGAAAAAAAAACTTCCGGTTGAATTTTAAAAGATTCGCAGATTTTTTTTTTTAATTCCTTAGTTATCAAGATTTTTAGCCCTGGGATGGTTGCGGAATGTATCATATGTTCAATAATATATAAATTTGGAGATTGTAGCTTAAAAGAATAGATTTTTTATAAGCATGTAAGCATTTTTCTTTAAGTGGTACTGCAGAATCTTTGCTGATATTGAACGACTATTTTCTTGTGAATCGGGAATTTTAATGGTACTTTTTGCAATTCTACATCTTCCCCTGGTGAAAGTTTGCACTGCAGATTTTTGAATAAATTAAATTCTAAGGGTAAATAAAGTTATTTGATTTATTACTAAATAGAAGTCAAACTTGGAAAATCTTAGAAATTAGATAACGTAAGCATTAAAAAATGGATTAAATATTATTCAATGCGACAAAGTTTCCTTAAATCCTACGTTTATTGAGCTTTCTACAAAAATGCTTCGACGCACATGCCGCGCGGCCGTACAGCGAAGACGAGAGATTAACCAGTCATTCTGTTCACGCTGCCGCCGGCAATGTTCCCTTGGCAAATCAAACACTCAGCCTAGTTGATGTGGATTCAGAATCAATCTCGAACATTACACCTCGAGCATTACACCTTAAAACATCGCTTAAGCCCGGACCCGATGGGGTTCCGTCGGTTTTTCTGAAACAGAACAAGGCTCGTCTTCTGTATCCACTTCATCAGATATTCCAGATGTCCCTCTCTAGCATTTCCTTATTGCTGGAAAATGGCGGACATGTTTCCGGTATATAAAAAAGGAAGCAAGCGGGTCGTGAACAACTACCGAGGAATCACATCGTTAAGCGCTGTATCGAAGCTTTTTGAACTGGTCGTTAAGAACACACTTTTTACACATTGCAAGCAGATGTTAAGTGACGACCAGCATGGATTTTCACCAGGACGTTCCACAACAACAAACCTATTGTGCCTTACGTCGTACATCACTGATGGTATGATCGCTCGATGCCAAACGGACGTGATCTACACAGATTTAACGGCAGCTTTCGACAAGTTGAATCATGATATCGCGATCGCTAAACTTGACAGACTAGGAGTTGGTGGTAATTTTTTTAAGATGGTTTCGATCATATCTCACAGGACGTCAATTGACAGTTGCCTTGGGTGACCTTCGTTCAAGGAGTTTCTGCGCCACGTCCGGGATACCGCAGGGTAGCCATCTGGGACCGTTGATATTTCTTTTATACTTCAACGACGTACACTATGTTATCGGAGGGCCCCGCCTGTCGTTTGCTGATGACCTGAAAATCTTTATGCGAATCTGTTCAACCGCCAATTGCCATTTCCTCCAAGCGCAGGTTGATGCCTTTACTCATTGGTGTACTCTAAATCGGTTGGTGGTCAACCTGGCCAAGTGCTCAGTGATAACCTTCTCACGTCAGAAACAACCAATTCTGTTCAACTACCATCTTCTCGGTACAACCATCGAACGAACGCAGTGCGTTAAAGACCTAGGTGTTCAGCTGGATTCGAAACTGACGTACACGCAACATTTATCGTATGTTGTTGACAAAGCTTCAAGGACACTCGGTTTTATATTCAAGGTCGCGAAGAACTTCAGCGATATTCACATCCTTGAATCGCTCTATTATTCCCTCGTTCGTTCGACACTGGAGTACTGTTCAGCGGTCTGGAGTCCATGCTATGATAATGGCGCCGAGCGAATCGAATCTATTCAACGCCGTTTTCTTCGGTTCGCACTTCGTAGACTTCCTTGGAGCGACCCTTTTCGTCTTCCTAGCTACGAAAATCGGTGTCAGTTGGTCGACATGGAGCCTCTGCGGGTCCGTAGAGATGTGTGTAGAGCTTTAACTGCTGCAGATGTGCTACAAGGATGAATCGACTGCGGAAGGATTCTTAAACAAATTAGCATCAACGTCCAACCAAGGCCAATGCGTCACAATTACATGCTCAGGCTTCCTTTTTGCCGCACCAACTATGGATTGAATAGCGCTGTTCACGGGTTGCAGCGAACCATCAATAGGGTGGCGTCCATTTTCGATTTCCATCTGACGCGGAACGCACTTCGTCGGAGATTTTCTACCGTTTTTTAGAACAATTGACGCACGTAGTTAAGATAGTGTATAGCTTTAATTATTTTAATTTTACTTATTTATTGTTTTTGTTTTGACTCCAGTTAAGGGGTTATGTAATCGTTTCTTATTGTATTTTTTTTTGTTTTTAACATCATTAGGACCTAAACTTGGTCTGTTGATGTCTACTTCAAATAAACAGATTCCCTTTGGTGTATTTGACCGAAACCTTAGCCATGGCTGATAAAAAGATGGATTTTGGCAGCTTTTTCTTGGCCTTTTTTAGCCTTTAGTAATTCTGAATCTAGATTTGATTGTTCGTATCCCGACAGTCAAGCGAACGATTCAATTCACAGACAGTCAAATCGATCATAGGTGAAATTGAGATACAGTGGAATTCGACCAGTTTATGAAAGCGTAATGATTTCAAACTTCCATTAAAACTCGTACGTTAAAACACTATTAATTTTCTAGGAAATTTCTGAGACAAATATTCTTAGTTTATTTAAGTAGATAGTAGATTTAAAAAAATCCTAATTCATCAATTATTTGAGTTTATTCCGACTTTGCTTGACTTCTGTTAAACCGAATATTTTTTGATGCAATCTTCCGTGCTTCTTGTACCTGCCCAGCAAGCTATTGGTCGACTATTTGCGCGTAGTCCCTGAAAGGGGCTATAGGAACCGAGGACCAACATTAACTTAACTTAAATCAGTTAGCTGCCTAGTCCCTTCCAAACGATAATGTGACCCATTAACCTCGAGCCAGCCCCGGGGAATGGGTTCCCGCCTTACTAATATGTACTCATTTGTTAAATTTGAGGTATTTGAGTGGACAAGCAATTGCCAAAAATCTTAAAAATCTTGGTTTATTTCAAAGATCTGTAATCTTTTTCTTTACATACGGATATCTGTATGAAAAAACTGAAAACAATCTGTGTCACTTTAGATAAATATGTGCATGTGGGAACCCTGGTGTGGAGATCTGTTTTCTCATTGTTATATGACAGCCGTTAGATTCGCCGGTGCCCAGCACAGTCTTTATCCCAAATAAATCAGACCCCATAAAATCCTCACTATACAGATAAACAGAAACATTGAATTTTCTGCGTTATCTAATGCACATTAAAGGAATGCTAGATTTGAGAGAAAATAATGGGATGGAGGATGGGAGGATTTCATGTAAATTTAAGCCAGATAACGCTTGAATCTAGCCTGCTGTATGAAAGATTGCAAATATTGTTGTATGACGCATGAAGGATTGCAAACAATTGCGTTGTTTACGCCTACTTTGGCTTGGAATTAAAATTTTACGCGCTCTCTGAGAAAAAATCTCTGGCTATACCGACAGTTAAATCATGGTCAAGGTGACTATTGCATATAATGGTTACAATAACCATGAACATGGACGAATTCACCACGTTCATGGAATGCAAGAATGCTTGACTATGATCATTGTAACAAGGACTGTTCCGACATTATGGTAAATGTTGAATCAACTATTTTAAATGGTTGTTTTGACCATGATCAAAGTTGGTTGAAAATCACTATAATGCAATAGTCATCCTAACCACCAATAATGGTAAAATTGACTATCAAATTCATCTCTGTGCTTGTTCAAATAAGTTATTTTTTCCTGTGTATCCAAAAGAGGCTCGCTATCAGCTATTGTTACATTACAATATAAAGGATTGAATTGATCTTTGAATCCTTTGTTAATCAATATTAATACCTCCAGTTTTACCTCATACCGACCTAAAATATGTTATAAAAATAGTCCCTATTACATGCTTCCATGCTGATGAACCAAACTGAGCTTCAGATAAACAAATTTGCTGAAGACGCGAACTTTCGAAGTGGTTGGAAACCTAATCTAAATATGCTCTATTTTACATGCTCACTAGCAATAGTGACTTAATTCCATACCACCTTCCGGAATTCACTGGCCTTTCGCACAACAATTGTTGAAAATCCACACTTCATATGTGGCCAGTATCACGATATCAACTTGTTCATAAATGCTCTATTGTACATGCTCACACGTACTACACAGTGACTGAATTCCTAACCACACTTTACACCTTCAGAAACCCCATAGCGTTCTGAACAATAAAATGCTTTATATAACATGCTCTCAAGCCTCACAAGCCTCAAGCCTCACCAGCCTGGTGAAAAAATTCCAGCTCAATCTGCCCACCTTCCGAAAATCATTGGTCTTCTGAAAAACTTGGCGGAAGATCAGAACTTTCTAGTTAATCTGGATCAGGTTATCAACCTGTTCTAAAATGCTTTATTTTACATGCTCACTAGCGCCAAATACTGAAAGAATTTCTTACCAAAAAGTCTATCATCCGGAAGCAATCTGAGCAAATTTGCCGTAAACAGCACCTCTATACGAAAATCAGTATTTCATGATATAATATTATAAATGAACGTCAGAACACTATTTGTGTGGTTACATGTTTTTTCGTACATGATCAGTGTGACAATGTGTAGAAAAAAACAGATCACTTGGATTGAATACGGCTGAGCAAAAGCGATGAATGACGATAACTGGTTCGCTACTGAAGAAGTGCTTCCCCCTAGTGTTAACTATACCTACTCGAAGTGCATCCGGATCAGATAGGGCTGCCAATGCTCGAGAAGAAATTGGAGAAAACGGGACAGATGATACCGTGTGGCATGTCCGTTTTAGGTAATTTAATCATATTTCGCCATCAAGTTCGACGCTCATTTTTCTATGAAAATCTATGGGTGAAGACTTTTATTACCTAGGGACGTAACACCTAAAAGAATTCATTTTGTTTGTCATAGTTTCTGAAAATTCTTTCGCCCCAAAAAAGACCCCTGTGATGCCTTGGACAACATGGAGTTTTGGATGATTCCCAAGTACTTTCAACTGCTCAATGAGACTTGAGAGTCATGAGAATAGCTTTTACTTTCGTATGCATCAATTAATTTCTCGCCCTGTCTGCATGGCGGAAGTAGTCGGATGCTTTCAGGAGCAACAAAAAAACGAGATTTCTAAAATACACCTAATTTAATAAGCACTAGTGTTGAATAAGAACATTACACAGATCACAAACAAACAAATAAAGTAGATATTATATAACTTGTATCGACATTCTATGGCGTTCCGCTTCACCCATCTACAGATACTTAAATTTAACGATATCCCTAATGGCACCGGCCATTCTGTTTCTATACATCTCGTACGCTTTCTCCGATGTTCCATACTCGTACTTGACGTTCTTCTCCTCTTTCTCGATCTTCTCGACGTACTCGTCCATGCTTGGCAGTTCATCGGTAGGAGTGCAAACCATTGGCAGCAAGATCAGTCCCATCAAAAATCCAAAACGACCGTACTTCTTCCAATGGTCCTGGAAGGCAATTTTGGGAAATTGACGTTCCACGTCGCCTCCCAATCGCTTCAGGTAGTCGCCCAGTGACTTGTAGTACACGTCCAGAAGCTCAACAAAGTGCTTCTCGCGAAATTCCTCATCCGTGCAGATGAAGATGAAGTAGGACAGGTCCAGAATCGGCGACCCGTAACGACACACCTGCCAGTCGATCAGCCGGATGTCGGTGGGAGTTGATGCCTGCAAAGTTGCAAATTATGTCAATCAGTTAACAGCTATTAGTATTTTTTTCTCAGATGACTTACATCTCCATCGTAGGTGTACATCATGTTGTTAACCCAACAATCACCATGTCCAATAATCGAGTATGGTTCCGCTCCTACCGCATCCACGCATTCCACGTAAGCGTCTGTCACCTGTCCTTTCAACTTCTCCATGGCATCTTTCACCTTCTCTTCTTCGTCGGATATAGTCCCCAGAGCCCGCTCCAACAACTCTTCAAACAGTTTATTGATGCTCTTCCTGGGATCTTTTTCGATCATGGTCTTCATCGGATCATCCAGCTTTTTAAATTGTGCAAACTTCTCCGGTTGTTGTTCTTTCATGGCGAACGAAACGGCATGAAGCTTGCCCAGTTGCTCCATAAGTATGCTAATATGTCCGTAATCTACAGTTTGGAATCGGTTCCACATCCGGAATTTCTTCTCCCGCAGATCCTCCATAACCACCATCGCTTCCATCTTTTGCGAATCGCATTTCGCGTAGTAACACTTTGGGACCCGCCAGAATCCTTCGCCCTTCTCCTCGCTGAAGCCTTTCTCCGCTTGGAATTTTTTCAACATCGGAAACACCGTATTGTACACCATGACTTCCCGCTCGAACATGCCAATGGCTTGCTGCTTTCGGGTCTTATGTTCCGGCATAACCTTCACCAAAACGGTCAACTCATCGCGGCCCTCCTCGTGGAAAATTGCCTTGACCAAAGTTCCCATGAAGCCATCGCCCTTGTTCGAGCCGACGCCGAACTCAATTCGAAACCTGCTCGCCGTGAACCCTTGCTCGATGGCGATCTGCTTGAGACCGGCCATGACGTACGCCGGTTGTTCGGCCATTTTACCAGCTCCTAACAGAATAGAAGCGTGGATTAGGCTACCCAAAGAAGTGATAGGCATTGTGGGATTTTTCGAATTCGATGGCCGGCGCTAGATTAGAATGGACGTTTGCGGAATAAAGGATGCGCTTGGCGGACCGTTGCTGGTCGTGTTCTCGGAACAGGTGCACTTTTTTTTGAGACCAAAGCCTATTTTATTGGAATTTTGGGATTCTGTGTTTTCTGTTTGCTGTTGGTTGATACTTATCGGTACGATGGTATGGTTTACGGCAGGTGAGAGTGCAGATTTTCAGGTAAATGATGATTGATGATATCTTTCGGTAAAAGCGCGGGAATGTAAAATTAACATGCAGGAACTAGGACACTTCACAAACGAGCTACACAACTGTTCTCAACAAACTACTGTTATAGATTGAAAACTTCACTAGACACTGATCAAAAGGGCATTGTGTTCATTGTGCTCATTGTGCTCTGTTGTTTGCCGTATTCCGTCTTCTACACGTAGACTTTCGCAGCACCTAGTAGTAGTGTTCGAGTGCGGCACGGAAAGAAAATCCTATGTTGAATTTCATAAGCAAACCATATAGATGTTTGCATTGATACGCCAGTAGGAAGATAATGATTATGAATCTACATGCATTTCATCACAACGTTGCATGCATAAAATAGCTTTAATCTTCCTTAAAAATCTGGTTCCAGTAACATTGGCCACCGGGAATCTGCTGCCAAGGGAAGGTTGTGATTTCGATGTGTGAATCGAATTGCACACAAAACATTCCAGACTAGTTGTAGAGAGTAACCTTCGACAAAGTTTCTCAGAATTTCAGTTGGTAGTCTTTTGACATTATCATATTAGTTCCAGATCATGCCTCAGAGATAGCGGTGCAGTCTAGCTTTGCCAAATGAAGTGTTAGAGAGTTGTCGTATTCGGCAATGTTTCTGATAATGCCAATTGTCATCTTTTGTCATTATCAGATCAGCTCCAGAGCTTGCCGCAGAGATGGCGCTGCTGTATATCTTTTCAAAATGAGGCGCAAGAGAGTTGCCGTCTTCGGCAAAGATTTTAAGTATGTTATTTCTGGATCAACAATAGAAAGGGCCTATCAACATTTGTAAACAAATACTTCTGAGCCTATTTCCTGGCAAAGCGTAGGCCTCCCACGCAAACCAATACCATCATCATGTAGGGGAAAGTTTCCCCTACACGACGATTCTGTAGGTTTATGTGTATAGGCAACGGCTTGCGAGAAAAAGGGCTCAGAAGTGTTTGTTTACAAATGTTGATGGGCCCTTTTCTATTGTTGATCCAGATTTGTCGTCTTTTGACATTATCATATTAGTTCCAGATATGGCCACAGAGATGGCACTGCAGTCTATCTTTTCCAAATAAAGCTGTAGAGAGTTCCGGAGCAATTTGCGATTTGGGCGTACATGCAAAATATAAACAAAATGTTTTTTCAATGCAAAGCATAATTATTACATCTAAATCATGAGTTTTGACCTTTCTGTCCTGATTGTGCTTTAATTTTAGTTATTAAATATTGTTTTGGCAAAGGGCGTAGAGTTATTTCTCAATCAAAACAATTTACTCTGCGATTTACGCCATAATCAACATGGCGTAAAGTAAAAGGCGATACTTACAAAAAATCAAAACAACGGCGAAAAGTAAAAGGCGATACTGATAAAATAATCAAAACAACGGCGAAAAGTGAAAGGCGAAACCAAAATCAAAACCAAATAACGGCGAATAGTATAGGGCGATACTTTTATTTCCAGTACTTGTAGGGCCAACATTGAAAATGGCGTAATCAAACATCCTAATATAGACAGTCGAATATTAAAAATGTGCAAATTTCAATGCAAAACGAACGAATTTCAGTATTATATATGAGTCAGAAGCTAGCTTTGTTCTCTGTCGGTATGCTAGATTGTATTCGAATTTATTCGTTAATTTGTAAATTACTGTTTGAAATTCTACTTGAAATATTACAATCATCATTTTCCTTTTGTTTACATTCTGCATGTTCGTCCAAATCGCAAATTGCTCCGGAGTTGTCGCTTTCGGCAAAGGATTCACTGTATGTCATTTGTCGTCTTGTGAGTTTCGGATTGGCAAAGATAGGCAGCAGCGCCATGTCTGCGGTATAATGGGGAACTAATGTCAAAGGGTAAAGGGATGTAATGTTAGCCTAGTTACTTGATGTTTCAAATATGTCATTAATTCAGCGATAATCGGCAAATTAATGTTGGCATCATGATGCATCGATTTATTTTCAGGGCTGGTAGCAGGTCACTTTTTAGTGACTTGGTCACTATTTTGAGTCTAGTCACTAAAAAGTCACTATTTGCATCCAAAAGTCACTAAAGTCACTATTTTTCGGGAAATGGTCACTAAAGTCACTATTTTCGCACCGCCAATTGTAGACGAAATACGCGTATCTGTCAATATAAGCAGAGGTAGTTGGAATTAAATAAAAATTACTAATCTTTCTTCTCATTTTCTAGTAAGATTTGATTGTTCGTATCCAGACAGTCAAGCAAACTCAATTCGATCATAGGTGAAATCGGGATACAGTGCAATTCGACCAGTTTATAAAAGCGTTATAATTCAGAATCCTATTAAAATTTCGGAGACATATAATCTTAGTTATGATACAACAGATTTAAAAAATTCATAATTCATCAATTATTTATGTTCATTCTGACTTTACTTGACTGCTGCCAAACCGAATATTTTTTGGCAAAGTTGTAAGACTTGTTAATTTTAGTTTGATTTGAATGTTTTTGATAAAGTTTATGAGCTATTGATAAGCATATTGATCTATTTGAATGCTTTTTTTCTAAGGTTTCTTCTAGAGGGAAGAACCACTCATACATCTTAGGTACGCTGGAGAGGTTGGTGCGAACCATCGTCGGTCGAGTTTGTAAGCCCAATGTGTGGCTCGCGAATACTTTACTTCCATCTTTAGGACAATATTGAGAACTTTCTACATGCGGAAAAAGTGTATGTTGGGGATGAAGCAATGGCAGAGCTGGTTAAATTAAAGGAAATCGACAAACTCCACTTTTTCAAGAATGCAAATAAGCATTACGTATTTACGTTGCTGCTGGTAAGCACGTAATCAAAAACTATAAGGTACAGCTTCATTGGGTTGTTCGAAATGATAACGTAGGACTACGATACTAAATGTAAGCCATTTAGATGGTTTAATGCAATGTTCTTTGAATCAACCCTTTCAGGCCTAATTTATTCAGCCAATTTGGTGAATTCTGATTGATTTGGTGCTCAATAACATAGAAATGATTGAAATAAGTAGGAAATATTTGTTTGAGATGTGCTGGGTTGTCCAAACTGCCCAGGAGTTAAGAACATAAGATCTATAGTTGTAACAGAAGCTTTATCCGCTATACAATGTTTTGATATGTATTCAAACATATTCAATGAATGTCATGGAAGACCAACTGACATTATGAGATATGGGATATTCGATGCAAAACAAACTAACTTAACTTTGTAGCTCTAGGCCAAAAAGCTACTGTTACAATTGCAGACCTTAAGTTTTGAAGGACAGTTTTAATGACCTGAAACTAATGATGTCTGTGGGTGTTTTAGAATATTCATTGAATAGGGTACAAGCCCATACAATATTAGCATTTTTCTATCTAATAACTACAATAGGCCATAGTAGGGAACATAGGATATTCTTGTGAAAACATGGTTCGTGTTTCTTTGTGAATAGCTACTTCATACCGTGTAACTATTTTCTCAACATCTAAAATGCATCATTATGCATATCGGTTAAATTTAAGCTAATTCAGGTTATTCGAAGATCATGAAGATATTTTGTTCAGCTTCAACAGTGAAAGCAAAGTGGCTAAAAAGTTGAGGAAATTGAAAATATCACTGAAGTATATAACTGTTGATTGATGAATAATGCCTCAACTGCAAGAACTGAAAGAACTAGGCTTACATTACATTCCGTTACCCTATGTTTGAATATTTGTCGTAGCTTTGTATACCCCAAAAGGCTACGGTTACTACTTTACATCTTAAATCCTGAATTCAAGGTCAGTTTTTATGAACCTGAACATCCCGAGATACTCTGATCATGACTGGTGAGCATACAGCAGCTTCACTGAATGTGTTTGAATGCATATCGTTACCTTTCATTACAAAATATTCACTGAAAATGCTTGAATACATGACGTAACTTTGTATAGCCCAAAAAACTACTGTTTCTACCGTAGACTTCAAGTTCTAAACTCCAGGAAGGTTTGGATTACCTAGAGGATCTAAAAGATATAAAATAATGACTGAGCCTTCCAAAAGATTCATTGAATATGTGTGAATACATATGGCCATCATACAAAGCTCAAAAAACAACTGTTACAACTGTAGATCTTATGTTTGGAACTTAAGGACAGTTTTGAGTACCTAGAAAATCCCAAGATTGTTGCATTATGTATGTTGGCCTTACACAATATTCAATTAATATTGTTAAATACATATTGTCCCTTTGCACACTCCAAACACCTACTGTCACAATTGTAGATCTTGTGTTCTGAACTCAAGGATAGTTTCGATGACCAAGACCATCCCCGTTTATCTCATGTTTTTTTTTATGCATTCAAAAATATTCACTGAATATGGTTGAATATGTAGCTAACTTTGTATAGCCCAAAAGCTATAGTTACTACTGTAGATCTTAAGTTCTGAACTCAAGGACATTTTGGATGACCCACAAAGTATAAGGAGTATTGGAAGCAGTTGTTTATTAAGAAAACGGCTGTAGGTGAGCCTGAATACCCTCAGGTGATTGAGGTAGTGAAAACAGCTTCACATGAGAACAGCTCAAAACAGGAATTGAGAAGCAAGTGCAGGAGGTTGTGGAGGAAAAAAAGTTGCTTAACTACAGGCTTCTTTACGAAAAAAATAATTAAAAAGTAACGCTGTTCCGCAGTATTATTCATAACTGCAAACGGGGGTGATCTAAGTGATCAGTTCATTTTGCTGTACTTAAACAACAAATGTATAAAAGATTTTTAAAAAGTAGTAAAATTTTGAAATCATTTTTTAGTCACTATTTGGTCACTATTTGGTCACTGTTTGGTCACTATTTGGTCACTATTTTTATTATTTTAGTCACTAAAGTCACTATTATTTATCCATAAATCCGCTACCAGGCCTGTATTTTGACGCAGTTCAGATATTATTCATCAATTTATAGTTATATACTTACGCAAGATTTTCGTTTTCCCACTTCTTCTAGCCATCAAGATTTTTCTGGATGAGCTGACACATTACCCTCACGATCATCAAATGACTTAAATTTGGCTAAATTGAATCGATATGCCAAGTATTGTATTCTAGATTTACAGAAACTAATCACGCGAAATGAATATGCTATTCACATAGCAACATGACCAATGATTTTACAAGAATACCGTAGGTCCACTTTTAGGTACATATTTAATCCTATACCCAAAAGTTAAAAAGGTGGCATTTTTTGCAATCATATCTTGAGAAATGCGCATGATTCAAAAAATGCAATTTTGCCCATCATGATCCACAATGCGTTTTATGGTATAAACGAAGCCATGCAAGTGTGTGCAAGCGGTTGGCAGCAGATTCCTCGTAACAAATGTAATGTTGAGTGCTTAGTGCCCCGACAGTCGAAGAAACCGTTGGGTATTTGTTCAACAGTCACAACTTTTCAATATGGGTGAGACAACACCATAGAATGCGCAACGCTATTGGCCACTGTTGGTATTCCGATGTCAAGTGCTCTATTTTTATTTTCAATCGTCATCACAATCCGATCTCCCTTTCTTCAAGTTTGTCCTTCTTTATGAAATAAACGAAGCCATGCAAGTGTGTGTGTGAAAGACATTTGCTTCATTGCTGTATCGCCGAGTCTCGACAATCGAAGCAACTTTTGGGCTTTTATTCCATTCATTTCAACTTGTCAAAGTGGTTGAGTGGTGCCAATCTAGAGCCACGACGCAGGTGGCCTCGGTTCGAATCTCGGTTGCGTATCGTGATCGTTTTTTTGTGAGCAATTGAACTTGAATCTAGTACTCAACCCTAGTAAACTGCACAACCTCACTCACACATTAAATTTTTCAAAGCGAATTGATGTGTTGGTTTTTGCCCACGACCAATGTTGCATTTTTTCTCCAAGTTACGATCCATTACGAGAAATGAAACAAAAACATGAGAAATTGCATCACAATCTTACTTTTTTATTTTGGGTGATGTTCCCAACTATGGTTTAATTTATTAATTGCATAGTAAAATGTTGAAATTGATGAATGTATGAGTGTATGATTGTAAATTTATCAACGGGCTTATCCAAACCAAAACCTAAGAAACAAAAGCTATGGTCCATCTCACAGTGATGTCACACCTCAGGTTTGACACGTACTGGTGATCTTATGTTCAGAAATTCGTGTATGAAAAACAAGGATGTGTAACATGACGGTTATTGCTATCTCTTATACTCTCATGGTGAAAAGTGAGGTTAAATTTTTTCATGCAATTCCCTATACAGTTGGAATTTCATTGTTTTGAAATGGAATCATGTGTGAAAATCATTTAGGAGTGATATACTGCCGTTCTACGCATAACTGTCCCATGTTGCTTTTGGTCAAATTGCAGCTTTTTCAATATATGCTTAGTTTTTCAACTATACTATTGGATACAAACAAAACATTATATACTTTGTTCTGAGTTTGTATCAAAAAAACATCAAGTTAGATTGTCCCATGTTGAAATTCTAGGCATAAAAGTCCCACTACGACATTTCTTAAGAGATCTTCGAAAACAAAATTGATTTAAGTTTACAACATTCTTTGTAGGAACTACTCGACGCTCAGCATTGATAAGGGGCTTATATGTAAACTTAAACAATGACTTTGACATGAAAACATTGACATTAAATTGTCTATATAAGCCACCATTTGCATTTGATAGAACTGTGTTTTTAATGATGAAATGGTGATAAAAAATAATCAGAATCATGGTAAGAGCATAAACAATAATGCACATGGCATGTGTATTTGAAAACGTAAATTCTATCGCCAACGATCCATCAATACATCATGCAGTGGGACTGATATGCCTAGAATTTTCTGCTGCAAGGCAAAATTCTACGCATATCAGTCCCACTGAATATTTTACCTCGTATTTTACATACAAAAATAATCTTATTATTTGTAATACCACAGATTACATCAAAACTTAGCCACATCTTCAAATGCCACTCATAAATTTGTGGGTTTTACCACGAATCTTACCAGCCCTATACAATAGTGACGCAAAACTTAAAACGCTTTTTTCTCAACTGCAACTTTTGCAACATGGGACAGTTATGCGTAGAACGGCAGTATAGTAGTTTTAAATAAATATTATTTTGTATGAATCTGGCGCTGAGTATAGCGAATATAGCTATAAACGGAATGCCTAAAGAGATAATAAAAATAAACTTTACCACGATTCTTTTGAACCCGAATTCTTAATGACGAAATTGCATCCACGAATAGACCCAATACACCCAAAAGCTGAAATTGTAGCAAAAAATGCAATTGCAGTTTTCGCAATAATATCTTGATAAATCCGCATGATTCTGAAAGGGCAATATTGCCTATCATGATCCACAAAGCTTTTTATGGCATAAACAAAGCCATGCAAGTGTTTGCAAGCGGTTATCGCTGTTTGCTTAGTGCCTCGACAGCCACAGCTACCGTTGGGTTTTTGTTCAACCGTCAACAACTTCTCAGTATGGGTGAGACAATGACACAGAACGCCGCTACGCCATTTGCCACTGTTGCTATTCCGCTGTCAAGTGTTCTATTTTTATTTGCACTCGTCACCATGCGTTTTATGAAATAAGCCATGTAAGTGTGTGCGACCGACATTTGCTTCATTGTTGTAACGTTAAGTGCCTCAACAACCGAAGCAACTGTAGGGCTTTTATTCCGATCACCTCAAGTTGATGTGGTGACTGGATGGTTACATTGAAGAGCCGTCATGCTGACGGTCGCGGTTCGACTCTCAGTAGCGGATGGTAATCTTTTTTTTTTGTGAGCCATTGAATTTACTACTACTAATCAACTGTACAACCTCACGCACACATTGATTTTTTCTAATCGAATTGATGTGTTGCTTTTTTACCCACGACCAATGTTGCATTTTTTCTCCAAGTTGCGATCCATTACGAGAAATGAAACCAAATCATGCGAAATTGCATTACAATCTTGCTCTTTTATTTTGGGTGTATGGTGCTTATAGGCCGACATTACATCCATAGTTGTCGAAAGATTTCGCCTTAATAAAGTAAGTTGGTTAACTTTAAACGGTTCAGAACATCTCATTAAGCATATCTTAGCAGAGGTATAACCAGTTGAATATTGTTTTCACCTCAATTACTCTAAGAGTTATAGTTAAAATTGTAATCGACCGCTGCATATTAGGCTGAGTCAAGGGACATGTACCCTATTTCAAATGTTTTAGTTTTACGTTCTCAACAACTTAGCTCAAGACGGCAAATCTCTAAAGCCTCATTTGGCAAAGATTTGGATTGCAGCGCCATATTTGCGGCGCAACTTGGAACTAATCTGATAATGACTAGTAACTACATTTTACATTCTCATCAACTTTACCCAAGACCCCAAACTCTGTAAAGCTTCATTTGACAAAGATAAATCAAAAGCCGATTCGTTACGCATTGAAAAGCTTTGTTGAAGAAGCCAATTCTCTACAATGAGTCTGGAATGTTTTATATGCATTTCTCTTAACACGGCCAAACAATAACTATCTTTCCTTTGTAGCAGATTCCAGGGAGACTTCACACTGAGAATTATTTGCCGAGTCTCGGCTTTCTGAAACCGAGATCTGCACATCTGACCTCTCGGTTTCGATCTCGGCTTTTTTTTGTGTAAACCAATAATCTCGGTTTGGGTTAAACTGAAAACTAATACCGTTAGCTAGGAATCTCGACATGAGCAGACAGATTTATCGGTCTAAATTGGAAACAAGCAGAAATGAGGTTAACCGAGATTTCGGTTAAATTGGGTGTAAATATTCGAAATTATGAATCAGATTTTCATAGAAATATTGTATATTTGGTGCACTACCCTGCAACGATGGTGTTTGCGTCAAATCTGGCTGGTACAAATAGGCGGCAAGCTACATGGGCGGATCAGGTAAACCAAGACTTGGAGAGCGTAGGGCGCAACCGAGGGAGGAAAAAAACAGTCATGAACGGGGTGAATCGGCGTCAAATTGTTGAGGAGGTAATTGATGTAGTGCCAATTTTACCGTTTCACAAAAAACATACGACTGACTCCATTTGCGAATGAAAACAATATAGCGCATGGCGGTTGACAGATAAAAAGCCGAACCTCGGCTTAAAACACTGCTATACCGATATTTCGGCATAATAGGCCGCTGGGGTCGGTTGAAGTTTGGTTAACGTTTGTTTAACAGAGCCCGTGAATAATTTTTAAGTGTGTGTGTGTGTAACCGCAACCAGTTTTTTTTATCCAATTTATTTATGAGACCAAAACCTCTCAAATGGTGCATAAAGATGGACTCTCAGTAAAATATTCGAAATTCTACGAGGGGTTGAAATCCGGGTCAATATTGACCCTAATGTCTTATGTGTCACTTTTTTTGTACAACCACCTTATACTGATTTAAAAAAAAATTGATGCAAAAATGAAGAATTCAGTAAAATATTAAAAGTCAGAAAATTTCAGCCCGATTGGTGAAAACCAAAAAGTTAGCGTACACCCAAAATAAAAAAGCAAGATTGTAATGCAATTTCGCATGATTTGGTTTCATTTCTCGTAATGAATCGTAACTTGGAGAAAAATGCAACATTGGTCGTGGCAGCAAAAAGCAACATATACTATTTGCTTGGAAAAATTCACTGTGGTGCATGAGATTGTGCAGTTGATTAGTGGTAGTAAATTTTATGGTTCACAAAAAAGATCTCGATCCGCATCTGAGATTCGAACTGCGGCCATGAGCGTGACGGATCATCATTGTAACCATCCAGCCGCCATAACAAGTTGAAATGATTAGAATAAAAGCCCAGGGTGGCCACAGACTCGGGAAAATCGAGAAATGCGGGAAAAATGCGGGAATCCAAAATCATCGGGAAATATGCGGGAAAAAGGCGGGAATTTCAAAAGTCATCGGGAATTTTTGTCATATGGAAGGAACCATTCTCACACCTTTTTCAAATGATTTGAGTAGCGTTTTTGTCATTTACTCGGTCCACCGATCTCATTGTTCAGCCTGTTTAAAACGTACGCTTAGACATCTTCAGCGGTGGTCTATTTTAACATCTTTATAGTTGATTTGCATCAGCAAACTTAAAAAGAACCAGCTAAAACAGACCAACTTTGCGTTCCCCGCACCGGTGTTGTATTTCTTGTTGTTAACCCACCAACACCTATCATCTTGTCAATCTTACAGTATCCAGAGATCAGAAGTTTTGTTTTTTTTCAGAGACCGAGGATTTTTCGCAAACTTTTTACCATGGATTGGTTTGAGTGGTGGTGAGTGATAGATAGCGCCACGCCAACCTATGTCAAGAAGCACTTTCTGCCACGTTTCAACGTGCCAAGGGATATGATCCTAGGCATTATGCGACAACTAGAGTCAACTGATGACTTTTTACAGCTGTTGCGATGCAGCTGGATATGTTGGCCTTAGTGTTACATAGGTGCACTGCAGCCTCACGGATGTTGGTGTATGTCCTCTGCTAGTTCTCTCGACGAAAACTTGGGGGTTGGTGATCCTGAGGAATTTTTGCAAATCTGTCCTTAAGACTAACGGCCCGCAGTATTTACGCCCCCAATGTCGGAAAAGGTTAAGAAACTGATGGACAAAAATTATCTCCCAAAAGTTCGAAAAAAATCTTGTAAATTCAGTGCACTTAGAAACTCAGGGAACTTATCAGAAGCTCGGTATAGTTTTTAGATTTGACTTAGGCTTTTCCGAGGTTTAGCTATTCTCCCTGATGTCAAAGGAACATACCATAAAATCAGGCAACTTTCCAGAAAATTGGGGAGCTTTCTAGAAATTAAGGGTTCTTCCTAAAAGTTCAGACAACTTTTCTGAAATTCAGATTGTTTCCTAGAAATTCAAGGATTTGTCCACAAATTCAAGGAGCTTACCACGAGTTCAGGGAAGTTACCAAAAGTTAAGGGTTCTTCACAGAAGTTCAGGTAACTATCCAGAAATTCAGGGGCTTCCAGTAGTTTAAAAAACTTATCAGATTATTTTGGGTATTTTTCAGAAGTTCATAGAACTACTCAAGATGTTCAGGAATCTTCCCAAAAATTCAAGGAACTTTTCAGAAAATTAGTGAACTTCCAATAGAGAACAGTCAAGAAAATCATGTGCTTTTCAACAGTTTGCGGATCTTCCTAGAGGTTTAGTGAACTTCTTAGAATTTCATGAAACTTGCTAGACATATACAGAACTTCTTAGAAGTTCAGCGAACATGTAGGAGTTCAAGAAACTTCCTTGAAGTTCAGGGTTTCTCATGAATTCAAAAAAACTTCTCAGAACTTCAGGAAATGCTCACAAAGATCATGGAACTCTCCCAAAGATCAGAAAACTTTCCAAAAGGTCTGCAAACATCTCAGACGTTTAGAGAACGCCCCAGACATTCAGAAAATATCCCAGAAGTTCAGGGAACTTTCCAGAAGCTCGAAAAACTCCCGGATGCTCAGGGGATTCAGCAATACAGGAAGTTTCTCAGTAGTCATGCGATCTTTCAAGAGTTTCAGAAAACTTCCCCCAAGATCGGGGAACTTTCTAGAATTTCAGAAAACGTCCCAGATAAACAGGAAACTGGGTTTTTTGAGCATTCGAAAAGTTTAGGAAAGGATTTTTAAAGGATTTTTCCATAAGTTTGGGGAGCTTCCTAGCACTTCAGGGATCTTTCAGGTGATCGCGAATCTTTCCAATCGTTCGAAAACATCCCAAAAGTTCAGGATTATTTAAGTTTTAAGAAGAACCTCAACTTCTTACTACTCGATAATTTTTCGAACCCAACCTAAACGAGAATAAAGAAACCAACACAATCTTGGAGATCATAAAAGTTCTTGTACGGTTTAACAACATCTCGGTAATGCTAACTATTCCACAGAAATTCCACGACTTCCAAGATTTTTTTCAATTTCTCGTAAGTTATTTAAATATGTGTGATATTCTGTTTTTTATCACAGAATATGTACCTGCTGGAAGTTAAAACAACTTCTGGGAAACGAAATCTGATTTTCTAAGTTCCCGTCATTTCCAGAAAGTTGTTCCTATTCCTTAGATGATCAGCAAACTTTTGTTGAAGTTCATACAAGTTTCCAGAAACGTTAATAATTTTTCGGCAATTCAATGAACATCTCTAAAGTTCCACCATTCTCTTCTCGAAAGACAGCAAGCAAACTTCATGATTATCTGGAAACTTCCGATTATTTTATTCAACTGCCAAGAAGTTTAATCAACTTCTGGCATGTTCGTTATAGATATATCCACCCAATCTTCATAGATATTCTGAAGTTCATTAAATTAAATTTTTAAAGAGTGCATTCAGTAAGAAACTTAAAACTCATATAAGTTCTAAAATGATGCAAAATAGATACGGTATAAAACAAAATTTACAAACACCAGCGATGCAGCGATGTTTTGACGTTTGCCTAAACAAATAAATCCAAACCACGATTTGAACCACCGTAGAAGATGCCCTTAGAAGATCTGGCTACACAGCTGTAACAGGTGAGGCCAGATATGAACTTATCTTTCATGTGGTGGCGAATGTGTTTGAAGTTTGGCGAATTGCGTTTGTAAGGGTGTTAACACATGGTGAAAGAAGAATTTGGGCAGCTGTGCTCAATGCCGTCTGACGTTGTTTGCCGGATTCCAGAGAATAGAAAATAGTTTGTACAAATTTTGGCTAGAACCAAGAAGGAGCTACCAAATTGACAACATTTGTTGAAAATTGGCTCATTCTGTCGCACAAAAAGACATATACTAATTAAATGGAAAGTGTCTGGTGGTAAATCAAACTAGAAAAAGTTTGAGAGCTCAGAGATTTAGCTACTGAGTAATTTATATTAACTCATCTTAACAGTCGGGAAAATAAGGCAAAAATGCGGGAAAAATGCGGGAATTTTTATATTAAGATTGTGTGGACACCCTGAAAATGAGATTAATGTACATGCGGAAAACTTCAAGTAGATGTTGAAGATTTATTGCTTATTTCTGAAGAATTCTCTAGCCCTACTCCTGATACTTCCCATGAGGTTTTGTATAAATTTCACCGTAACTTTTCGCATAGTCAACATTTCTTAAAATTGTCAACGGAATCAGCTTTTCTTTCGCCTTTGCCTATGATTGCCCAGTATCTTTCAATGGGTCGTAGTTCAGGGCAGTTTGGTACGTTTTACCGTTTTTTGGCAAAACCTTTTACTTTTGAGGAGTTCCAAAGCAGCATCAGCATAGTGAGTAGATGCCTGCCAAATCAATAAGGGTGGCAGTGTGCTTTCGGTAGATACGTAGAAGTCGTTTTTTAATGCACCCCTTCATGTAATGCTCTCCATTGATTGTGCCCGTTACGAAGTACGAAGAACCCTTCATGACACAATAGTAAATCGCCTGCCATAGCAACGCCTTCTTTCAGAACTTTGCGGTTCTAATGTATCGTACGTCATTGGATACCAATGACGTCTATATAAGGTCTGATCCAGTTGCCACAACAATTTAGTGAAATAAGCAAAATTCGCTCATAACACTAATACCACCGCGCTAATCTTACGCACGCTACACAAGCCCTCGGAAAGTGCTACGTCATACAATATTTTTTATTCGTTCGCTCCGTGATTGTTCACTGTGACCGTAATTTTTCAACCGATTCCAGTCTATCGATGACGGAAAATTGGCTCTACTCGATTGTCACTCGATTCGCTACTCGATTTTTAGTCCCAGCTAATTTCTACCACATTAACATTAAATTATGTGCCAGAAATTCAATTAACACAGTTAAAATCACTATAAATGACCTATGTAATCGGGAAGAAATGCATCTGCTCATTAAATGGGATTTGTATCACGATTATTTCCACAGTTCAGCATTTTTAATGAATGTTTCAACCGATTTTTTAATCTGAATCTACGCACGCCCGTAGAAAGTTGAACAGTGTTTCGTCATCACTCGTCTGCTCGGCAATGTTTACATTACTTTTGCTTCCAACACAAGCAAGCAGTGCGTTGGGCCAGACCTTATATAGACGTCATTGATTGGGTACATCCTTGATCTGCACAGCAACTAATTTCTCACTCATACGCATACACCGCCAGAACGTTGCCACGAGTAAGTTATTCTGATTCTGTTAATTACCATTCTGCTCTCATTCTATTCGTAGAAGGCAGAATTGAGTGAAACTGGCAACTAATCGTACATCTGAAAAGGTTCAGAGGATGTTATCTCATAGCCTATTGTTTACCTGTTGAATCGTTAAAGATTGCATTTACTTTGATTTAGCTGAGCTAGATTGATTGAATCAATTCTACACGAATCGGTTCTAATTCGAATCACTCGAATCGCATGACAGACCTAAATATCTACACTGAAAATTGATTTTCGTAAATTATTTTCACACGTTTCGTAAACATGGTCAGAACAAATGTCTCGTAAATTGTATGAAATATTCATATTGCTTGTCATCTGACGAATTACACCTTTTGTGCAATGCACGAACTGAATTTCGAGAAAAACTGCCAATCGTTGCTTCCCTTCTATCGAACTCATACATGTTGCTGGGGTGGGCGAGCATAATTGGTTTATCCCAAAATTAAAATTGAAGCGCTGTCAGAAGTTATAACTGAATATTCATTAATCAAGTAACTTCTCATGACCACGGCCTAGTGAAAACAACCACAAATTCAATAACAGCTCTTTCCACAAATACAGGATCGAACGCCATGACAGAAACACAAAAACGCTGAATAACTCCTCTTGATTGCGCTTTAGAAGTTATAGTAGCCCTGTCAGCCAGCCAGAATACGAAAGTAGCTTCTCAAAAAGTAGAAATCAGTTTCGTTGCAGAAATCAACGAATATATTCGTTAGTCCCACCTTCGATTTCATAACATAAGCGAAATTTAATTTTCAGTGTAGCTACATAGTTTCAAACAAACCATTATGTGTCCTTATTGGCTGTGGTGAGGATTCCACTTCTAATATTATGTTTCAAACAGTGTGAAGAAAATTTCAATACTATTCACGTTTCAATTTCAGACCCATTTATTTTCAATTTCGTCAAATCATTCGATGACGCCAAACTCATTGTTCTAAGCCATTGATTGTATTTGTTTTAATAATATCCCAACATCTATCACTCGTTTCGCTTGTCTTCGACTCTGCCCAGGCTCGACCTACAGATAGCCATATCTTATCAAATCCCGCACGACGGCTCCCATTCGCTTCTTATACTGGGCTTCGGATTTTGCGGTCACGTCGAATGGCATTTCAATGTTTTCCATGTCTTTGAACTTCTGCGCTACCTCGTCCATATCGGGTAGGTCCTGATTTTCGGTGCACATCATCGGTACGAGGAATATCGCCATCAGGATACCGAACTTGCCGCACATTTTCAACTGCCGCAGCAATGCCGTGTAGGGGAACTGTCGGGTCGCGTCACCGCCAAGCTTCTCCAAAAGTTGCTTCAACGAATCGTAATAGATGCGAATCATTTCGTCATAGTGCTGACGGCGGAAGTCTCTCGTCGGTACAACAGAATATGAAATACAGCAGGTCGAAGGGCCGGCGATACGTACCGGCAAAATTTGCCAATCGAGAAGAATGATTTCCGTGGGGACCCCTTGCTAGAAGATAAAGTTTTATGATGAAGTTTGAGTATCCTGAAGCAGAGTTTGACAAATTACCTTGTAGGAGTAGATCATGTTATTGATCCAGCAATCACCATGACCCAAAACAGCATACGGTCCGGCAATATCCGATTTAGTTATTGTGTTCATGTCATCAAACATTGTATTTCTGAGTTTCAGGATCTTTTGTCGTGCCTTGTCCTCATGTGGTTCTAAAATGGTCAAGACTCGATCCAAAGACATTTGCATCATCTGTGTGAATCCATCGTTCGCAGTCATCATAGCTGTCATTGGGTCGGATACTTTGAACTGCTCGAAAACGTCGGGTTGTTGTTCTTTCAAAGCGAAGGATACAGCGTGTAGTCTACCGAGTTGAACCATCAGTAGTCTAGCATGCTCGTAGTTCACCGGCACCATTTTGTTCCACATACGGTAATCCTTCAGGCGTAGATCATCCATGATGATGACGGATTCTTCCTTAGCTACATCAATGTAGGCCAGATAACACTGGGGAGCGTTGAAGAATCCGACTCCCATCTCTTTAGTTATACCTTTCTTCTTTTGAAATTCGTAGATAGCTGGAAGAAAGTTGGAGTAGGCCTGCACTTCACGGTCGAATACCGGCATTGATCCGAAACTTTGACGGCGTGCATCGTTGATCGGAGGAATCTTGCACAGGACGACCAATTTTCGGTCACCTTCGGTGATGGAAGCTCGGAACATTTCCGCTACAAAGCCATCGCCTTTTCCAGATCCCGATTCAAAGCTGATCCGGAACAGACCAGGAGTGAATCCTTGCTGAGGAGCAATCCAAGTTACGGCATCGAACATAAACTGAGGCATTCCATCGGTACGTTTCTCGTAGCTGATACCGGTAGGGGCGCCATTTTGAGGAACTTCCGTCGAGGGTTTTACCCCCTCTTGTGGCTGCTGTTCCGTGTCCTGGACTTGAGTTTCTTCACCCATAGTGCGTGTATGTTGTCGGACTGAAGTTCGAAAACTTACTGAAGTCAATTGAAGATTTATTTTTTCCGTTGGTTGCCCCGGGAGATTCATTATCAATGAGTTATCTTATCTGAAACGTGCGATAGCTTCAATAAATAGATGATTGGGGGCGCTGGAGATGACAGTCAAGTTGGGCAATAACCCGATGGATTGAGGTGTTTCACCGAATAGGGCACGTATATGTATTCGGCTTTCGTTTTCCACGATTCACGCCATAAAATGTATAACGATTCATCAGCTTTGGTCAAAAACTGCAATTCATGAATCACATGAATTATTACGATATATCGTCACGGGATTCCGAATTCCACAATACTTGACTAGCTTGTTTCATGGTTGCCTCAACTGGTGCTGGTACGATATTATGACACCCAAGTTGGTATCTTGATTTGACGACGAGAGCGAAAGCCAAGCTGAATCCGTGATGATTCGTGAACGACGCTTCAATCCGTACGATTATTCGTCGTTGAAAATCGATTCGGATGAACCGACACTAGTGACATCTCGTGTGAAATGAATGAAAAATTAAATGAAAAATGGCTTGCCGATTAGATACCTACCATGTTAAAGTGGATCATTTTTAGTTGAATTTCAGTCGTGACCACTAGTGTTGGTAAATGTATTGTATTGTTTCCACAACACTCAACATATTTCATTACGGTCGA